>VMBQ01002690.1:31213-44139 GCA_007657795.1 Dreissena rostriformis
AGTTTATCACTAGATGATATTGTATAAGTACTTTTCATATTTGTGGCGTGTTCTGAGAAAACCGGGCAAAATGCTTGTGCGTAAATTGTCATCCCAGATTAGCCTGTGCAGTCCGCACAGGCTAATCAGGGACGACAATTTCCGCTTTTATGACTTTTCGTTTAAATGATGTCTCTTCTTAGCGAAAATCCAGTTAAGGCGGAAAGTGTCGTCCCGGATTAGCCTGTGCGCACTGCACAGGCTAATCTGGGATGACACTTAACGCACAAGCATTTTGCCCAGTTTTCTCAGAACACGCCACAAATATGCTCTACTACAACATTCACCCAGTTGTGTTGCTACATCCAGCGCTGGATTAGCCCTTTGCATGCTGGGAAATTTGTCGTCTGCTAAAATGTTGTCTGCTGAATTTCTAAAATTAGCATTTTCTTCGATTTTTATTGAAAGAATACTTTCAGAATAGCAAACAGTGTGGATCCTGATGAGACGCCACGTTTTGTGGCGTCTCATCTGGATCCAAACTGTTTGCAAAGGCCTTCAAAATTCGGTTCCCGCTCTGAAAGAGTTAACACCGTGGAGGCCCATAGGCAGAGAAACTTTTGTGGTGTTATTTTCATTGTGAAATTAATGGATTTATGGATTTTCGTTATGAAAAAGTAACTCTGAAATGAAGTTAAGTCAAATATGAGTGCATATTCAATAATTTTTCTGATATATTAGTACAGTGTTAACACGCGAATGATTATTCCTTTAGTACCGCAAAAATGTAGCAGGCTAAGTAAGTAAAGAAATTCTTTTGTCACAGTCATGCCCCTTAAAGTCACGGGGCCCAAAGGCAGTTGCCTACTCTGCCTATGGGTAATCCGGGACTGGCTACATCACTCACTTTTCAAGCAATTCCCGTTCCTTTTTCCTTAGTCCTGCTGACTTGTTCAGGACGCCACCCTGGGCCTCATCTATCAGGTACAGCAGCACTGCTGCTATCAGCGCAACTGAAAGTGAAACATGTTTTGCGGGAATGAAATCATTAAATGAGGCATGTTCTGAGAAAACTGGGCTTAATTCATGTGCGTAAAGTGTCGTCCCAGATTTAGCCCGCACAGGCTAATCAGGGACGACACTTTCCGCCTAAACTGGATTTTTTTCTAATAAGATACTTCCTTTAAACGAAAAATACCATAAAAGGGGAAAGTGTCGTCTGCACAAGCTGATCTGGGATGACACTTTACGCACATGCAGTAAGCACCATTTTCTCTGAGCGATTCTCATATATAGTTACAGAAAGGTGATTTAATGCATATTCCAATGAAACAATATACTGCTATTCAGGTTCACTAAAAGTGCAATTGTCACAAACATCCATCAATAAAGATTTGTTCTGTTAAATCTTTATTGATTTCTCTTATTTAACCTTTGACAATAAATTTTGACATTGACCTTAACCTATGTACTTGACCATTGTGTGCAGTGCTCCATCTCAGTATGCTTGCAATTTCCGGCAGGTAATTATCCCCACGCTTTTTGAAAAGCGTGGGCGTATTGTGGTTATCTCCGCCGTCCGTCCGTCCATCCGTCCGTCCTGACTATCTCCTCCTACACTATTAGCACTAGAACCTTGAAACTTACACANTGCAGGTACGCCTCCTCCTCAGGTGTGAGGGTCTCTCCCAGCTTCTTGAGGGCCGCAAGGATCTCCACTGACTGACCCACCGCCTGGCTGTGGGGGATCTTGCCTATTTTCTCGTCTCTACTGATCTGTGGGACACGATGGCAGGAGATTGAGTGGGAGATGGTGGGAGTCGGCAAAAGATTGAGTGGGAGATGGTGGGAGATTGAGTGGGAGATGGTGGATGATTGAGTGGGAGATGGCAGGAGATTGAGTGGGAGATGGTGGGAGATTGAGTGGGAGATGGTGGAAGATGTGTGAGTCGGCAAAAGATTGAGTGGGAGATGGTGGGAGATTGAGTGGGAGATGGTGGGTGATTGAGTGGGAGATGGTGGGAGATTGAGTGCGAAATGGTGGGAGATTAAAGAAGATGGCAGGAGAATAAGTGGGAGATGGTGGTAGATTGAGTTGGAGATGGTGGGAGTTTGAGTGAAAGATGGTGGGAAATTGAGTGGGAGATGGTGGGAGATTGAGTGGGAGTTGATGGGAGATTGAGTGTGAGATGGTGGGAGATTGAGTGGGAGATTGAGTGGAAGATTGAGTGAGAGATTGAGTGGGAGATGGCGGGAGATTGAGTGGGAGATGGCGGTAGGTTGAGTTGGAGATGGCGGGAGATTGAGTGCGAGATGGCAGGAGATTGAGTGGGAGATGGCAGGAGATTGAGTGGGAAATGGCGGGAGATTTAAGGAGACGGCAGGAGAATGAGTGAAAGATGGCGGGAGATTGAGTGGGAGAAGATGGTAGGTTGAGTTGGAGATGGCGGGAGATTGAGTGGAAGATGGCAGGAGATTGAGTGTGAGATGGAGGGAGATTGAGTGGGAAATGGCGGAAGATTTTAGGAGACGGCAGGAGAATGAGTGGGAGATGGCGGGAGATGGTGGGAGATTAAAGGAGATGGCAGGAGAATGAGTGGGAGATGATGGGATATTGAGTGGGAGATGGCAGGAGATTGAGTGGGAGATTAAATGGAGATGGTGGGAGATTAAGTGAGAGATGGTGGGAGATTGTGTGGGAGATGGTGGGAGATTAAGTGGGAGATGGCGGGAGATTAAGTGGAAGGTTGTGGGAGATTGAGTGGGAGAGGTTGGGAGATTGAGTGGGAGATTGTGTGATATTGAGTGGGATATTGAGAGGGAGATGGTGGGAGATTGAGTGGGAAATGACAGGAGATCGAGTGGGAGATTGAGAGGGAGATGGCAGGAGATTGAGTGGGAGATTGAGTGACTTGCGAGTGATGTTGATACATTTTTAATTTGCGGTTGAAGAAAGGTCCTACTTTCCTTAGGTCATACTTATTTTTCCTCAATCAAATTATAATTTAGTAGTCAACTTATTTCATTCTTTGATTCTGGTTAATAATTACGGCAATTTTCTTGTGTCACCAGGTTTTGATAATTGCACCAAACAGTTTGTTCCTCTTAAAATAAAATATTCCTACCCCTCCTCAAAAATTATTTTAAAAGAGATTTGAGCAAATGATTCTTGTCTTTGGAAAACTGGTCGAAATGCACTTAACCTACATACATAAAGCCCAGTTTTCCCAGAAGAAGGCTTCAATGAGCCCCAGTTTTGCACCACCCTTACCTCAGAGAGTCTCTGTCTCAGCTGCCCTGGCTGCTTCTTGGCAAACATTCTGATCACCTCAGGGGTCTTGAATGCCTCTNAGGCCTTCAAAATTCGGTTCCCGCACTGAAAGAGTTAACACCGTGGAGGCCCACAGGCAGTGAATCTTTTGTGGTGTTATTTTCGTTGTGAAATTAATGGATTTATGGATTTTCGTTATAAAAAAGTAACTCTGAAATGAAGTTAAGTCAAATATAAGTGCATATTCAATCATTTTTCTGATATATTAATACAGTGTTAACACGCGAATGATTATTCCTTTAGTACCGCAAAAATGTTGCAGGCTAAGTAAGTAAAGAAATTCTTTCGTCACAGTCTCACAGGGCCCCTAAAAGTCACGGGGCCCATAGGCAGTTGCCTACTCTGCCTATGGGTAATCCAGGACTGGCTACATCACTCACTCTTACAGCAGTTCCCGTTCCTTTTTCCTTAGTCCTGCCGACTTGTTCAGGACGCCACCCTGGGCCTCATCTATCAGGTACAGCAGCACTGCTGCTATCAGCGCAACTGAAAGTGAAACATGTTTGCGGGAATGAAATCATTAAATGAGGCATGTTCTGAGAAAACTGGGCTTAATTCATGTGCGTAAAGTGTCATCCCAGATTTAGCCCGCACAGGCTAATCAGGGACGACACTTTCCGCCTAAACTGGATTTTTTTCTAAGAAGATACTTCCTTTAAACGAAAAATACCATAAAAGGGGAAAGTGTTGTCACTGATCAGCCTGTGCTCCATCTCAGTATGCTTGTAATTTCCGACCTTTGACCTTGATGTGTGACCTTACAATGGGGACATGGGTCAAAAGATCACTTCTGCCAAGTTATTTGAAAATCTACCCATTGTGGACAAAGTTATGTTCCAGACAAATTGTTCAGGACCGATTTCCTAGAAGTGTTCTTTGACCTTGAATTGTTACCTTGACCTTGGATTAAGGGAACTGGTTATTATGCATGACACTTAGTCTCATCATGCTGAGATTTTGACAAATTGTTAAAGGCTGATTTTGAAAAATTTGCATTTGATCTTGAATTTTGACCTTGACCTTGTCATGTCAAGGTTTACTACGTCATGTGCCACATAACCCACTAGCTACAACTACGCCTATTGGGCAGAAGATTTTTTTAAATACAAATTATTCTACATAAAACACCATAAAAAAGAAATCAGTATTGGTAGTAAGTAATCAGGGCTTCCGCTGTCGTTCGCCAAATTCGCAAATGGCGAAAATTTCGCTAATTTGGCTAATAAAATTATCGGTTGGCGAAAATGCTCGGCGAAACGTTTTTGCCTGTAAAGAACCGTCCCAGATATTAAACTCTTAAACCGTAGACTGCGGTAAATACTTCACCGTGTTATTCAACAGAAAAACTGATACGCAGTCTGCATCAACACCGGTCAGAACCAGTCATCGAGACAAAGGAAAATGGCTGGTGCGAAAACAAAACAAAGGTGTAACCGTACATCTTATCGGCTTAAATAAACATATAACACTGATTAAAAACTGGTGCCGATTCCAATCAATTTGAGTAAAAGCAGTTAGCGAATTTACAGATAAGCTGGAAAGAAATTACCATGTACGGGAAATTTACGAACAACAATCAAATTAACGACGGAGTACGGAATAATGAAACTAAGGACAATTTTGAGCCAAGTGGAGCTTGGTTGGTGTTCACCATACCGGACAGGTAGGGTTTCCTCTGTGTGCTCTGAACAAGACCATAATAAAAAATAACAGGCTGGATGTTGCAGCTATAATTCAAAACAAGCCCGAGTTGTTTGAGTCTTGTAAATTAATTAGGGTAGGTGTGCTGGATCACTTAAAACAGGAAGGACCTCATAAACTGCAAAATACATGCAGACAGGGCCCGTATTCACCAACCCATTCTTAGACTTAAGAATAAATATTAGACTTAATACCAAGAAAATTACGCCCAGCCTTTGAAATTTTACCGGCTACCACTGGTGATAATGTCCTGAACAAAATTTTCTATACAAAGAAGGATGTAGATAGTTTGACTCAAAATTGAAGCAATTCTTGAATAATCCAATTAAAAGATTTTTCTTGATTCTTAGACTTGAGTCTAAGAATTGTTTGGTGAAAACGAGCCCTGGTGATGAGGTATTGTACTCACTGCACAGCCAGGCCAGGAAGAACACCTCCAGTATGAGGTACCCCTTGGTGTCCACAATGCTGCCCGCGGCAATGGCTATCGTGGCCAGACCCAGGTTCTGAATGGCCTGCATACTGCAGAGAAATAGAAATATTTTTTTGATTCGGTGGAATATTGATTTTAATTCACAAGTGATCATAGAAAAATATTTTTCTAAGATCAGGAGACAATTAAAATCGTTATTCCACCAAATCCAACAAGACCATGTTAGATGCTGAGTTTTAAAAGCGAAGTGCCTTACATGCCGTATGCGGTGCCCAGCTGGTGTTGTTTCACCACCATGGATGCCATCGGCCATAGGGCACTGGCCAGGACGGAATAGGCAAGACCTAGAATGGCCTGAAATCAAATGTATTCATGTTTTGAACAGTATAAACCTTGCATAATCTTAGACATGTTTTGAACTGTATAAACCTTGCATGATCTTAGACGTGTTTTATTACAACAGCCTCACTCTTGGACAACAGGGTTAAATCCATGTGCATAGAGTGTCATCTCAGATTAGCCTGTGCAGTCTGCACAAGCTTATCTTGGAGGACACTTTCTGCTTAGACTTGATTTTTGTTTAGACAAGACTTCCTTTCTACACAAAACTCCATAAAAAGGAAAGTGTCATCCCTGATTAGCCCGTACAGACTGCACAGGCTAATCTGGGACAACACTTTACACACATGCAATAAGCCCTGTTTTCTCAGAGCGCTTACATACTTTTCATTGTTTCTGTCACAAATACATATTTGGTGCAACCTTCAAATACCACAATCGGTATTGCTACTGGCTTTTTCTGTTTTTGTAGCATACTTAAAGCAGGACTATTTGTGTCGGGATGACACTTTACGCACATGCATTATGCCCAGTTTTCTCAGAACACGACTCAAGTATCAGTTTGTACCCCTGGCATGAGATACAATTTCACACACGTTACTAAACTTTCGCAAGTTCTCAGAACACCTTAAAAGAATTACATTCTATATGTATATTATTATGTTTACTTGTATATCAAAGTAAACTCTTAGAACTTTATACATGTTCATACAAACTAAATTTAAATTTGACAACATCAAGCATTTTCTTTTCAGTAACCAGTTTTTACACAACTTGAAATCAGTTTCTTATTTTGTAATATTTCATCATATTTGAAATAACTTGCCAATACTAATTAGTGCCAAAAATATGTGAACGCTTAATTAGTAATAGCAAACATCTGGGTTGTGCCACAAATAGTTATAAGTTCCCACTTGTTATTAAATTGTTAATTTCCATTTATCCAGATCACAAACATTACACAAGCTAATTTTGAAACTGCTGTGATATTACTTAAGTGTGATGATTAGATTTGATTATTATTGCATGTTGAGGTGTTCAATAAAGTAGCCAATATGTGTCGTGTTCTGAGAAAACTGGGCAAAATTCTTGTTCGTAAATTGTCATCCCAGATTAGCCTGTGCAGTCCGCACAGGCTAATCAGGGACGACAATTTCCGCTTTTATGGAATTTTAGTTTAAATGATGTCTCTTCTTAGCGAAAATCCAGTTTAGGCGGAAAGTGTCGTCCCTGATTAGCCTGTGCGGACTGCACAGGCTAATCTGGGATGACACTTTACGCACAAGCATTTTGCCCAGTTTTCTTAGAACACGACACATATACACTTAATCTAAATTTCATTACATCCCACAATGACTGTATCAGTCTTAACTTTGAATGTATGTTAACATGCAGTTCTACTTTTCAATATAACTATTCTATATACAAATATAGAGCTATTTGTAATTCAGAACTCATTCATTTGAAGTTGATGGAGCACTTACCATACCCACAAACGGTGTGACAAATGTGAATGCCATGAGGCCATGGCATCCAATGGTCACAGTGATACCCAGTATCACCCAAAACACATTTTTGCCAATCTTGTCAATGAGGAATCCAAACAGAGGGGAGGCAACTGCTGATATAATGTACACCAAACTGAAAATAAGGGGAGAGAAATCTGTGCTTATTGTATATTTTTATTTTTCATAATTTAATCTTTTATTGTTGTTTTTTTTAATTATTCAAAATATTCCAAATATTTAAGTTTTGTACGTAAATTCATTTAATGACATTTTTCAAAGATACGAAAATCTGTAAACAAGTCCCTTAAAATGTTAAACAAAATATAACAATAGCTCTGCGGTCGGAGACTGATGCCCCCCAAACAGGGCCTTGATACAGGATTTTTTGCAACAAAACTGACATAAATTTCAATAGAGATTATCTACTGTTCAAGGTAAATGCATCTGCAAAGTATGAGGCCCATCACTCAATCCTCTGATGACATATCAAACGGAAACCAATTAAACACTTAATGTCACAGTGACCGAGACCTTTGAACTAGCGACCCCAATTTCAATAGGGATCATCTACTGTCCAAGGCCAATGCACATGTGAAGTATCAAGTCAATCGGTCAATTCATTGACACGTTATTGATCAGAAACGATTTTCACACTTATTGTGACAGTGACCTTTGACCTTTTGACCCCAATTTCAATAGGAGTGAACTACTGTCCAAGGCCAATGCACATGTGAAGTATCAAGCCATCGGTCAATCCATTCACAAGTTATTGATCGGAAACGAACTGGTCCACCGACAGACCGACCGACATCCAGCAAAACAATATACCCCCTCTTCTTCTCTTCGAAGGGGTGCATAAATATCCTGTCAGATTTAAAATACACTCGAAATGCAACAACAAATATCAATCTGGTCGCAAATATAAGTTTTTTTTAAAGAATAGTTAAGGTATTTTTTATAGATAAACTGTTTACAACATTGTGCAGGAACAAAAATCCTGCAGCTTCAAAAACTGTTATTTGATGGAAATCTTACATGTGATTGCATTATGACTGATTGAGATTACAGTTCTGCTTACCTGTTAACAGTGTTGGCTGTGTCTGGTTCCAGACCGAACTTCATCTCAAAGAAGACGCTGATAAAGGTGTGAGATAAAAATTACATTTTTGAAAGGATAAATTACATGTAACAATCAAATTTACTGGAATACTAAATTGAAGGAAAGCTACAGTGCTTTTTAGTCCATTGTGATGCTAATACTTATGCTCACTGCTCAGTGACCAATACCAACAGTCATAGGAAAATGAAAGCTAACACTGCAACATAGTAAGTCGCTTAAAGTAGCAGCCTTAACAAATTCGTTGAATTGATATTTCATGTTGAAAACTTAAATAGTTTCTGAGTCACAGCCCGGAAAAGTTTGTGACAGACTGATGGACAGACACACTGACGGAAAACGCCAAAGAAACGGAACAATGCCACATAGTACACTACTTACAGTCCGAGCCCAATGAAAGGGAACACTGCCACATAGTATGCCACACAGATAACGCAGAGCAGCCAAAACTTGAAACCAAAGTCTTTCACGTCTCTGATACGGATCATCTCATCTGAAATCAAATAAGCCTTGTTCTAATAAAACTGGGCTTAATGCATGGTCATAAGTGTCGTCCAACATTAGCCTGGGACGACTCTTTCAGCCTAGATTCGATTTCCTTCAAACAAAAAATACCATAAAAGCGGAAAGTGTCGTCCCTGATTAGCCTGTGAAGACTGCACAGGCAAATCTGGGACAACACTTTACCCTTATGCATTAAGCCCAGTTTTCCGAGAGCACGTCTCCAATGTATGTTATAATAGCTAGGAAGTTTTTGTTAAGTAGGCTTTTGCAAATACACAAGAATCCTAATGTTAATTTAATCATCGGGTGTTGTTGGTCTGAGCTTCATGAATCAATAGCTGCTACTTGCCAGTTCAAAACAATATGTGTCGTGTTCTGAGAAAACTGGGCAAAATGCTTGTGCGTAAATTGTCAACCCAGATTAGCCTGTGCAGTCTGCACAGGCTAATCAGGAACGACAATTTCTGCTTTTATGGAATTTTTCTTTTAAATGATGTCTCTTCTTAGCAAAAATCAAGTTAAGGCGGAAATTGTCTTCCCTGATTAGCCTGTACGGAGTGCACAGGCTAATCTGGGATGACACTTGACGCACAAGCATTTTGCCCAGTTTTCTCAGAACAACACACATATTTGCAAATAAAAACGCAGCATAATCTGTAATTGACTCAAGATTGCGTCACAAATGTGGTCTCTGGAGAGCTTACAAGGTCTTTCTACGATTTGACCTGAGGAGTCCTAAATGCATCCTCTTGAGTGGTAACGAAGTTTTTCAAACATCTGACCTCATTACCACGTTTTCAGACGCGTATTAAAACTTGGCCTAGATTTTGTCAAGATATAAATATTGACTAGATTTCATCAAGAATAAGTCATAAATGTGGCTTCTAGAGTGGCAACAAGATTTTTCTAAGATTTAACTTGGTGACCTACTTTTTGGATCAAAGTGACCTAGATTCCAACTCACTCTAGATGATTTCAACATAAACATTTTGACCAAGTTTAATCAAGATTGGATGAAAAATGTTGCCTCTAGAGAAGTAAAGAGCTACAAGTTGCCTCTAGAGAAGTAAAGAGCTACAAGTTGCCTCTAGAGAAGTAAAGAGCTACAAGTGGCCTCTAGAGAAGTAAAGAGCTACAAGTTGACGACAGACGATGTTGCCTCTACAGAAGTAAAGAGCTACAAGTTGCCTCTAGAGAAGTAAAGAGCTACAAGTTGACGACAGACGATGTTGCCTCTAGAGAAGTAAAGAGCTACAAGTTGCCTCTAGAGAAGTAAAGCGCTACAAGTTGCCTCTTTAGAAGTAAAGAGCTACAAGTTGACGACAGACGATGTTGCCTCTAGAGAAGTAAAGAGCTACAAGTTGACGAACAGACGATGCGTGACAGACTATGCCCGTCGTAGACTGACCACAAAAGCTCACCATTAGCACTTCATGCTCAGGTGGGCTAATGAGTGGAAAAACAATGAATGCAAATATAACATGGCAACTGTTAATAGTTGGCAAAAGAACAGCAAGTAGCCTTATTAACAGTAATCTTACTTATAAGATTTGTTTGCCAATGTTAAAATCCTGCATCATGTCTTTAAGTTTTGAGATACAGACTTCTCCTTTAAATTTTCATAACAATGCTTAAAATACATGTACTTTAAAACAATCACTTTTTCAAGCAAGTTACTCGCAGTGTGTTAAGGTTTTTTGTTCGCTGCTCTTCAGTATCTTAGGGTTGCAAATGAAGCCTTTAAAACTTGAATCTAGTAAGAGAGGTCTTTATTTTAAACTGATGTTCTAAGGGACTACACATGGGTTTGAGTATCTGAGTGGTAAAAGGTAAAGACTAAAAGAAAGTACAGTGTCCAACTCACCAGTTGAAATCTTGGCTCTCTTCAAGATCCGGTCCGCTCTCTTGTCAAAATAGCCCAGTGCCAGGGCACACAACAGTGACAGGATACACATGACAGCACCTGTAAAAATGAGGATCATAAAAAGGATAATCTTTTAAACAATGAAACATAACAGTGAACAAAAAATACAAAAAAGGGGGCAAAATTATACTGAATTGCAGGTCAGAGTTATGGAACTTGGTCAGTGACCTCACAAAATTATGCGAACACATGTGTGAAGATTCAGTTGAATACCTTAAATAGAAACAGTGATATGGAGACGTTGCACGTTTGCGTTCACCACAGCATTACTCAGATGCCAACACAAAAATTTGAACTTGTATAATAATTAATCGCTTTGACTATTTGGTAAATAGTCAAAACAAAAACTAAGAAGAATTCTGGTTTTAAAGGGATATGGTTTACCATAATTGTTCAAGCACTTTTAAAGGTGTTATTAAAATTTACATGTTATCATTAAAAGTTTGTTTTTGTTTGCCAACTTAAAAGGCACTAGAAAATATTGTTTTCAACATAATCATGTTTGTGGAACATTTTTCATTTACAGAGATTACGAGGTCGGAGACATATGCCCCCCCCCCCCCACAGGGCCTTCATTNCTTGATTTTCACACTTATTTTGACAGTGACCTTGACCTTTGACCTAGTGACCCCAATTTCAATAGGCGTCATCTACTGTCCAAGGCCAATGCCCATGTGAAGTATCAAGTCAATCGGTCAATTTGTTGACAAGTTATTGATCGGAAATGATACCACACTTATTTTGACAGTGACCTTGACATTTGACCTAGTGAACCCAATTTTTATAGGGGTCATCTACTGTCCAAGGCCAATGAACATGTGAAGTATCAAGCCGATCGGTCCATTCGTTGACAAGTTATTGATCAAAAACTATTTTCATACTTATTGTGACAGTGACCTTGACCTTTGACCTAGTGACTCCAATTTCAATAGGGGTCATCTACTGTCCAAGGCCAATGCACATGTGAAGTATCAAGCCAATGGGTTGATCCGTTCACANCCCACCATACTCGATTTAAAAAATCTGATTAAATCACTAAAGTGAACATATATATGTTGTGGTCTCACCAACTAGCAATGCAATTCCCAGGCACTTGTATCCTGTTGTATACCCCTCTATGAACGTGTACAGGGGCTGCATGACATTCATGTTCACAGTGCTACCCTGAAATGGGATCAACATATCACATCATGTTCACAGTGCTACCCTGCAATGAGATCAGAAAAGCTCATTATATTGTGCTACACTACCCTGAAATGGGATCAACATATCACATTCATGTTTACTGTGCTACCCTAAAATCTGATCAACATATCACATCATGTGCACTGTGCTACCCTGAAATGGGATCAACATATCACATCATGTGCACTGTGCTACCCTGAAATGGGATCAACATATCACATCATGTTCACTGTGCTAACCTGAAATGGGATCAACATAGCACAACAATGACAACATGTTCACTGTGCTAACCTGTAATGGGATCAACATAGCACAACATGTTCACTGTGCTAACCTGTAATGGGATCAACATAGCACAACATGTTCACTGTGCTAACCCGAAATGGGATCAACATATCACAACATGTTTACTGTGCTAACCTGAAATGGGATCAACATATCACATCATGTAAACTGTGCTAACCTGAAATGGGATCAAAATATGACATCATGTTCACTGTGCTAACCTGAAATGGGATCAACATTACACATCATACTGTGCTCCCCTCAAATGGGATCAACATATCACATCATGTTCACTGTGCTAACCTGAACTGGGATCAACATTACACATCATACTGTGCTACCCTGCAATGGGATCAACATACTACATCATGTTGACTGTGCTAACCTGAAATGGGATCAACATAACACATCATACTGTGCTTACCTAAATGGGATCAACATTACACATCATACTGTGCTAACCTGAAATGGGATCAACATTACACATCATACTGTGCTAACCTGAAATGGGATCAACATTACACATCATACTGTGCTCCCCTCAAATGGGATCAACATATCACATCATGTTCACTGTGCTAACCTGAACTGGGATCAACATTACACATCATACTGTGCTA
>VMBQ01002690.1:48797-106376 GCA_007657795.1 Dreissena rostriformis
ATTACCCAAATACAAATGTGAAGACTGCATTACCCAAATACAAATGTGAAGACTGCATTACACAATATATAACTGTGAAGACTGCATTACCCAAATATAAATGTGAAGACAGAATTATTCTAATTTAAATTTAAAGACTGCATTACCCAAATACAAATGTTAAGACTGCATTACCCAAATACAAATGTGAAGAATGTATTACCAAAATACAAATGTGAAGACTGCATTATGGTTACTCAAATACAAATGTGAATACTGTATTACCCAAATACAAAATTCAATGTGAAGAATGCATTACCCAAATACATATGTGAAGACAGAATTACCCAAATTTAAATTTGAAGACTGCATTACCCCAATACAAATGTAAAGACTGCATTACACAAATACAAATGTGAAGATTGTATTACCAAAATACACATGTGAAGACTGCATTACCCAAATACAAATGTGAAGACTGTATTACCCAAATACAAAATTCAATGTGAAGACTGTATTACCCAAATACAAATGTGAAGACTGCATAACCCAAATACAAATGTGAAGACTGCATTACCCAAATACAAATGTGAAGACTGCATTACCCAAATATAACTGTGAAGACTGCATTACCCAAATATAAATGTGAAGACTGAATTACCCAAATTTAAATTTGAAGACTGCATTACCCAAATACAAATGTTAAGACTGCATTACCCAAATACAAATGTGAAGACTGTATTACCCAAATACAAATGTGAAGACTGTATTACCCAAATACAAAATTTAATGTGAAGACTGTATTACCCAAATACAAATGTGAAAACTGTATTACCCAAATATTAATGTGAAGACTGCATAACCCAAATATAAATGTGAAGACTGCATTACCCAAATATAAATGTGAAGACTGCATTACCAAAATATAAATGTGAAGACTACATAACCCAAATATAAATGTGAAGACTAAATAACCCAAATATGAATGTGAAGACTACATTACCCAAATATAAATGTGAAGACTGCATTACCCAAATATAAATGTGAAAACTGCATTACCCAAATATAAATGTGAACACTACATTACCCAAATATAAATGTGAACACTACATTACCAAAATATTAATGTGAAAACTGCATTACCCAAATATAAATGTGAAGACTACATAACCCAAATATGAATGTGAAGACTACATTACCCAAATATAAATGTGAAGACTGCATTACCCAAATATAAATCTCCCGGCACACATCAGCCAGTACTTGTTCGTAAAGGATCCCAACGCAAACACAACCTGAAATAAAAGACATTAACAACTTCTAAATAATTTTCAAAATCTGAACATAACATGAATCAGAAGCCATAAATGTGTGAAAATTTAATTCATTTTACTTACATGCATTTTTTTCAAATGCTAATCAGGGACAACACTTTCGGTGTTCATTGTATTTTTTGTTTTTAGGAAGTCTTTTTAAAATCCAGTTTAGGTGGAAAGTGTCGTCCCTGGTTAGTAATCAATATTTATTGTGTGAAATTTAAATAAAACATTCTGTGGTTGTATCTTAAGCAGTTGTAGTATTGCTGCAAATTAACCCTTTGAGCGCTGGAACCGGATTTTGAAGGCCTTTGCAAACAGTTTGGATCCAGATGAGACGCCACAGAACGTGGCGTCTCATCAGGATCCAAACTGTTTGCTATTCTGATAGTGGTCTTAGAAAAAAAATCAAAGAAAATGCAAATTTGAGAAATTCAGCAGACAACATTTTAGCAGACGACAAATTTCCCAGCATGCAAAGGGTTAATGCATTTATTTATCTCATACAAATGACACTACGCACCTGCATTAAGCTTAGTATTCCCAGAGCACGGCAAATATGGGTATCATACCTGTCCAGCAGTGACAAACAAGCTGAAGATGATGGCTCCCACTCGCACGCCCATCACCCGGTCAATGAGGAAGCCTCCAAAAAAGCAGAGAATGACATTGGGCCACGAGTACCAGGAGTAGAACCCCATGAACTGCCCTGTGTTGATGCGCAGGTCTCTCGTCATGTTATCCTGTAGGGCAGCAGGGTTGTCGTAACAGAAGTAGCTCCCTGGAATCGTTATTAGTGTATTATTATTACTGACATACACAATACGGCGTTTGAAAAATATTTCGTTAACAACACATATAGTGTTCAGTGCTAACGCAAAATATGTATGGTCATTTCCAGTACGACACTAGAACCATGTCATTGCAGAGCTAGTCAAACTAAGAGTAAGAGACGAGCTAGGCCATATCGGGAATTATAAGTGTATCTTTTAAATATGTTTTATTAAATAGTTTGTAATGATACATGCATCTTACTATCTTAATTGGAAAACAATACTAAAATCTAACAAATTTCTTACCAAAACTGAGGAAGCACATAATAATGAGAACCAGATATCGATGAAGCGGTCGTTTCGGGTTGCATGGCAGGGTCGCCCCACACCCCGTAAGCTCCTCCTCCGGTTCGTCATACGTTCTTATCAGCGGAGTTTTCTCTGTTTCTTTATTAGATGCCATTTGTGTGTTACTTGTTTTGTTACTCCGCTTCNGCCAATTTCCACCCGATTATTTCGCTAACGACATCAAACGATTGCGTTCAACATATAGTCGTCGCTGCATGCACAGACACATTGGCTTCTTGTAAATCTAATAGATAATTTGGTATTTTTCCAAAAGAGATGGAGCCAATGCCAAGGAGGTGGCACCAATTCACGATATATGAATCATGACTTACGTTTGATAGATAATGTTCCTTTTTCACATTTCTTTTTATTTTTCAACGCAAATACGTAAACCCAAATCTATACAGAACATTTACACATTTGATAAAAAACAAGTGTACTTTATCAAGTGTAATATATCAAGTGTAATATATCAAGTGTAATAGCTCAAGGGTGATATATCAATTGTAAAATCTCAAGTGTAATACATCAAGTGTTATATCTCAATTGTTATATATCAAGTGTAATATCTCAAGTGTATTCTACCAAGTGTAATATCTCAAGTGTTATATATCAAGTGTAATATCTAAAGTGTATTTAGCTCAAGGGTGATTTATCAATTGTAAAATCTCAAGTGTTATACATCAAGTGTAATATCTCAAGTGTTATATATCAAGTGTAATATATCAAGTGTAATAGCTCAAGGGTGATATATCAATTGTAAAATCTCAAGTGTTATACATCAAGTGTAATATCTCAAGTGTAATCTACCAAGTGTAATATCTCAATTGCAATATCTCAGGTGTAATATGTCAAGTGTGATATATCAAGTATCATATCTCAAGTGTGATATATCAAGTGTGATATATCAAGTGTAATATCCCCCAATGTGATATATCATGTGAAATATCACAAGGGTAATATCTCAAGTGTGATATCTCAAGTTTAATATCTCAAGTGTGAAATAGCAATTGTGATATAGCAAGTGCAATATCGCAAGTGTAATCTACCAAGTGTAATATCTCAAGTGCAATATCTCAGGTGTGATATCTCAAGTTTGATATCTCAAGTGTGATATCTCAAATGTGATATCTCAAGTGTGATATCTCAAGTGTGATATCTCAAGTGTGATATCTCAAGTGTGATATCTCAAGTGTGATATCTCCAGTGTGTTATATCATGTGAAATATCACAAGGGTAATATCTCAAGTGTGATATCTTAAGTGCGATATATCATGTGTAATATTCAAGTGTAATATCTCAAGTGTGATATATCAAGTGTGATATCTCAAGTGTGATATATCAAGTGTAATATCTCCAGTGTGTTATATCATGTGAAATATCACAAGGGTAATATCTCAAGTGTGATATCTCAAGTGCGATATATCATGTGTAATATTCAAGTGTAATATCTCAAGTGTGATATCTAAAGTGTAATATATCACGTGTGATATATCAAGTGTTATATCTCGAGTGTAATATCTCAAGCGTGTTATCTCAATTGTAATTTATCAAGCGTAATATCTCAAGAGTTAAAAATCAAGTGTAATATTCCAAGTGTAATATATAAAGTGTGATATATCAAGTGTAATATCTCAAGTGTTATATATCAAGTGTAATATCTCAAGTGTAATATCTCAAGTGTGATATATCAAGTGTAATATCTCAAGGGTGATATATCAAGTGTAGTACTCCAAGTGTTATATATCAATTGTGATATCTCAAGTATGATATCTCAAGTGTGATATATCAAGTGTAATATCTCAAATGTGATACATAAAGTGTAATATCTCAAGTGTGATATATCAAGCGTAATATTTCAAGTGTAATATCTCAAGTGTGATATATAAAGTGAAATATCTCAAGGTTGATATCTGAAGTGTAGTTTCCCAAGTGTAATTTATCAATTGTGATATATAAGTGTTATATCTCAAGTGTAATATCTCAAGTGTAATATCTCAAGTGTAATATCTCAAGTGTAATATCTCAAGTGTAATATCTGAAGTGTGATATCTGAAGTGTGATATCTCAAGTGTGATATCTCAAGTGAAGTATCTCAAGTGTAATATCTCAAGTATGATATCTCAAGTGTGATATCTCAAGTGTGATATCTCAAGTGTAATATCTCAAGTGTAATAGCTCAAGTGTAATAGCTCAAGTGTAATATCTCAACGTAGTCCTCTCATACGATAATGATAGCCACGTATTTAAATACTCTGTACCTCTGATGATATTGCAATTCCACTTAGTACGATTTTTAAATTGATCTCACTTTAACGATATCAGGAGTATGATCTTGGACAACAACCAATTACTTGTAAATCACGTAGTGTGTCAGGTCAGTGTGTGGCCTGCAAAAATCCAATCCTTATCTGAAACGTTTGTTCTAGAAATCACGACATTGGAACGCAACACCGCAGACATCATTATCTACTTGTTCGCAGACAGTGAGTATGGATAGGGTTCCTATTTGTTTTATTGGCTAAAACTGATCTATTTCAGGTCGAGCGTTGAAACTGCAATCTGGATAAGTTGCTCTGTAGACTGGGCTGAGTTTCGATGAATGGTACGTGTACATCCTGTCTACATTCTGAGGCCGAGAACGGATTGTTCTTGAGTACTTCCATACATGAGGTTGACGCCATAACCGTTTTACGGGGAAGTATTCCTACCGTTTAACGAAGAAGAGAAGAAACACAACTTCTTCTTATTTTATCAATAAATGATAAGAGTTAACAGTGCATTGTAAACTATATTATATTGCTATGAACATATTGTAAAAAAGTGATTTATATGCCATTTCTAATGTCTGTCCAGTGTACATTCAGCAGACAGCGACGGGCGATAAAGCGTATGTACAACAAACACGTTTCTCTTTGCAGAAGCCACCATGAGCTTCAATACCTGCACCCTTCTTCTGGCTTTGATAGGCCTCAGTGCCGGGTAAGTGACGTACTGGACATTTCAAGTTGGTTGCAACATACCTTATTAAATTCTCCTCCTACCTCGATATTTTAATAGATTAATAAGAAATTAATGATTTGAGAAATATTGCTGAATAACTCGTTATGTTTAACGCATGTGACCCTTGACGTTTTTAGGATCAACGTGCTATTGCTGAAGCCCTATGACGGCACTGCGGCGCACATGTACGACAGCTCGGACGCCAACCACGACGGCATCTTCACCCTCGAGGAGCTTGCAGCGGAGTTCAAGGTCTACGACGTCAATCGTGAGTGAATGCTCCGAGTTTATGCACAAGGACTCAGTCATAATCAAGCTAACTCGGAACTCCCTTAGCCTTGGTGCAAACAACCTTTTACTGTTGGGCAATTGCACACGGGCCATACGCATATCAAGAAAAAGTTGAGGTCACTAAAGTTTAAATGACAGTGCATTACCACACGGATTTAGGTCATTCTCATTTGTACCTTATGAAAAAAAAGTTTTAACAGATTTCCTAATATCATCAACCTAGGCGTGCCAAGGTATAGTGCATGTGTCGTCTCTTAAGGAAACCGTGCTTCAAGCTGAATCGTTAAATCTAGTTCCGGGTTAGTCCGCGTATTTTGAACAGCTTACCTGGTGTACTCGGTCGGCTATTTCCGTCGTCATTGCATTAATGAATACAAGAGACGTTATTGGAACATTGAATGCCATTAACGCTCCCAGTATCGTCATCGGTCACCCTGGTTCAAGGGAGTCGCTTTTAGCCATACGCAAACTGAAAGCGGACAGTACCCTCCGTGATCAGCCTGTGTGGATTGCACAGCCTTACTCGGTATGCACTAAATATTGGAAACAACACTAATCTGGGGGTACAAACAAAGCTGATTCCAAGATCACGTACCATATCAATCGTTATTATTCGAAACTATCATCGTTGCATAAAATGGGTCAGAGGTGTTTGTAGCTAGGGATAAGATGGGCTTTTACAACGATGTTGATATCAGGATTGCATATATTGACGCTCGTGCTTGAAGTGCCTCAATACTGCGCATACGGAAACAGGAAGTCGTAACAGCGAATTTGTGGTCACTCTGCTTATATTGTGCCCCTTCCAGAAACTACTGATGTTATGCTCAAAACATCTTTGTTTTGTTATCTTTGTTATTTTTATCCATATAAGTATAGTTTTACGATATACTGACATTTTTGTACGTAGTGGGACAATTGAACTATAACCCTTTGCATGCTGGGAAATTTGTCGTCTGCTAAAATGTTGTCTGCTGAATTTCTAAAATTAGCATTTTCTTCGCATAGAATGAAAATTAAACTAAAATAAACTTTATGTGAATGCAAAATTGCCATGCAGCAATTATGCTCGTTATCAACTGACCATTCTTACACAAGTCGTCTTTATGATTTGTGCATACTACGATGTATGGCCACACATAAGGTCACAATCGAATAAGAAGTAGAATTAGGGATTTTACTTTACACGTTACAAGTTAATATATATTTTCAAGCAAAATTTAAACGATTTAACATGTCCGACCACTCGACTTCTTTCTGTTTGCAGACGATGGCTCCGTCACGCGCCACGAGTACACGTCGTACGTCTGCTTCCTGTCTCCCACGCTGTACCAGATCTCCCACTACATGTATGACGAGTACGACATCGCCCCCACAGACCATCAGCTCCACCAGACAGACTTCAGCGCCTTCTACCACAAACTGGACACTAACCGTAAGTATGGTATACTATTTGAGCCTCGTTCTGGGAAAACTGGGCTTAATGCATGTGCGTAAATTAAGTATCGTCCCAGATTAGCCTGCGCAGTGCTTTACGCTAGCACACTATTGTTAAAATAGCTTATCACAGCTTACGACCACGATACCATAAGGTAAGTATAGATGAGGATTGTCAGAATAGTTTTACCAAAGTATAATTCGTACGGAGGCGTATCGTTAAATCGCGTACCGTCATGGCAGCAACTTATACATATAGTTACGTCATTAACAGCAGCAATACACATGGGATATTTATGTATTTATTTCATGCAAATTAGCCTCGCTCATTGAAATGGGGACTTAATGCGTGTGCGTGACGTGTCATCATAGTTTAGCCTGTGCATTCCATACAGGATAATCATGGACGACACTTTCCGCTTTTTATGGAATGTTTCGTTTGAAGGAAGTCTCTTCTAAACGAAAATCTAGTTAGTTAAGGCGGAACGTGTCGTCCCTGATTAGCCTGTGCGGACTTCACAGGCTAACACTGAACGACACTTTACGCACATGCATTGAACCCAGTTTTCCCAGAATGAGGCTAAATATGCATCTTTTTACGGCACACAAAAGCTCCGATGGTACGATCTAAAGAAAGATTCTTAGAAAGTACTTGTCTTAATTTTTTTTTTTATCTTGCAGACGACGGAACAGTTCAGAGGTCGGAGTGGATAACTTGGTGGACCCAGGTAGGGGAGTTCATTCTGTACACCAGTCGAGTTTTGTATGGCCGACTTTCCTAGGCGAATTTTTGGCCTATGTAATCAGCCAATCAAGTCCGCCGGAGCCAGACATTTCATACGCTGAAAATGATTACAAGAGGGACATTTGTCTTTTATGACACCTTCGGGCATGTACTAGATGTATCAATATAGTAAATTATTACTAGTTCATAAAACGACTATCCTTTAGAACTTAGTAAATTATGTTGTGTGAATAAAACATTCGCATTCATGGCTGATGTGCATAAATTATGCCAGCTGTTCGAAGCAGCGGATGCATATTGCTTTGCACATATCCGTTGGTCGTTCGGTAGGATGGTTATAGTCGGTCAGTCGGTCATTACACCTTTTCTTTTCCGAACGATAAACAATTGGATACATTGGATGAAAGAAAGATGCTTATCGATGTCAACAGGTCAAAGGTCAAGGACACATATATAACATTAAAACCGTTTCCACACGATATCCAGAGAATGCTTTAACCTTGGATCATATAAAT
Organism: Dreissena rostriformis; assembly: GCA_007657795.1. Classification (NCBI taxonomy): domain Eukaryota; kingdom Metazoa; phylum Mollusca; class Bivalvia; order Myida; family Dreissenidae; genus Dreissena; species Dreissena rostriformis. The sequence goes on from VMBQ01002690.1 coordinate 57,205, forward strand.
TATTATGCTACTTAGTCATGAAGGAAGGAAGACCGGCATCGATTCGAAGATCAACGGGTTTAAGTTTAAGGTCAGCGTTGAATACAAAATTAAATTACAATCTATCTTATAAAAATGACACTTCCCTCTACGGACGGGGTGCATACATGTTTTACAAACATTCTTGTGTATAATAATAATGACGTCCAGACAGTCTCGCTGTCGTTTTGTTTTTTGAAAATAATGTAACGCCATTTTTGTTTCTAGCTTTTAAGGATTGTACGGGTTTCGGAAAACCGTCAAACGATAAATTTGGTCAACAATCTATATATATATATATTTAACTGATTGTTTTCTTAAAAAGTAACTACAGACCGCCACGAAATGATTAAAAAAAGGTAAAAGCCAAAACAAACCACTTAAAACAACATCTACTACTACACACAAAACGATTATTTTTTTTGTATAAAACGGTATTAAGTATTTATGGTTGCCATTTTCAGAAATTCGCCTCTCTGGAAACCGCAAATGCGCATGCGCACGGCCAGGCGGACAGTATCCATGGCAATCACCACTGTCACTGAGTCCCAATGTTTACCGACACAGCCACTGAATACTGAAAGTACACGGTTTGATTGTCTGTATAATGAGAAGTGCATTTCAATAAATAAAACTTGGCTCTATTTGATTCTTTGCGTTTATTTGTTGAACAGTACAGTTAAATGGATACATATAAAGACGATTTGCACACAGCCAATTGATTGTAACAGAGAATGTAACATGTTCATTACAAGATTTTCAGATAGCTGACAAATTATTCCCGATAATGAGCTTTTTAAATGCATAGTCGGCTCCGGGNCTTTAGACCCTCTATCGCCCGGTTTTTCAAGTCGAACTTTGCGATTCTGATGTATCCCTCTTTTTGAACATTGATTCTCTTTTCGCTGCATTTGTCAAAGCCTTAAAAATCACTTAAATCGTGGAGCTTACAGGGGGCTTCGCTCCCCTGGACCCCATAACAGGGCTTTGCCCTGCACCCACCTGAGGCCCTAGCGGCGCCCTGGACCCCCAGCAAATCTTTCAATATCCCGCCCTCCCCCTAACTAGTAATCCTGGATCCGCCTCTGAAATGTATGGGTACATTGAAAGGATTGGAACTAGAAGGAGGCAATTAATCCATGACAGATCAATAAATCAGAACATCTTAACAATATGCGCACAACCTCTTGGGTCAACAATAAAAACATTTTTATGTCCCCAGTCTATACTGGGGGACATATTGTTTTTGCCCTGTCTGTGTGTTGGTTTGTTGGTTTGTTTGTTTGCGTCAAACTTTAACATTGGCCATAACTTTTGCAATATTGAAGATAGCAACTTCATATTTGGCATGCATGTGTATCTCATGGAGCTGCACATTTTGAGTGGTGATAGGTCAAGGTCATCCTTCAAGGTCAAATATATGGATCAAAATCGCTCAAAAGGGGACATATTGTTTCACAAACACATTTTTTTTTTTGCCTTTGCCTTACTGTTGAACGAAATTCTTCCCAATCAAAAGATTTCTTAGAGTAAACAGACCATTTACAAATTTCTCTATTTTGTAGGGAGATTAAATAAGTTTTGTATTTCATTCATTGTCCTTTGGGTTGATATTTTAACTGTATTGGCAACACAACTACTACACAATGTTATATAGAATAGACGATCCTTTACAAATATGCAATCTTGAACATGCGATTTTGTTACTCCCCCACATTATACAAAAATAGAAATATATGTATGCGTACCTACCGACCCATTATCAGCAATAATGTGAAGACAACGGTAAATAAGCATTTTTAAGCATATTGAATGTACCGTTATTGCAATAGGCTTATACGTTTCAGAGATATTGCACGTCAATAAAAATGTCAAAATGTTAATTAAATCAATACTCATTTTTTAAAATTGGAACGGCTTTTACAATAGACACATGTTCACCTTATAGAGATAATGCATCTTAAGTTTAATTAAATTCGGATCATTAAATGAAATGTCGTGGGGAAACGATATATTCACGAGAATTGGCATTTTATTAAAAAAAAGAGCAATAACTCCTTGAAAAATCATCGGGGCGAAACGACGTCACAATGTGCGCTCCAAAGTGATGCTTCATAAAACGTATCGTCAACATTCGATTAAAAGTGTCTGATATTCTGCACGGCAACGAAGTTTGTGATTGGCGGAAGGACTGAACTGACGTTAGGACGGAAAATATTATTGGGAGAAATTTGTTTCACAAATCCTCAAATCCAATTCTATCAAAATTTGAATCCTGACGGACAAAGTGGCGATAATTTGCTCCTCTCCTGCCGGGGACCTGAACATATAATTAAGCATGTGGCAAGTATTTAAATGCATGTACTTAAAACAATCAAATCGGCGTTTATACAGTATGCTGCACCACTTTTGAGCAAGAGAATCGCTGTAATTTAGCAAACACACGCTAGGGCGACCACTTCAGCATAAATCACGCCATTTCTAGTTTAGTATGACCCACAACAATACGTAAAATTTAAAACTAGAACATCCAAAAAAAATCCACAGTCATTTCGTAGTTGAACGAATAAATGTTAGATAAGATGTGAAACCGTTTAATGTCCTGTATACAGACCGATTAGTTTTATGTATAAGACGTGCAAAGAATTTAGAGATACTTTTATATGGGCTAAATTCTTTGGAACGTCTTATCGGCCAAGGACCAATTACGTAGTGGAAACCAGAAAGTTTTATTTTTCATCAATATGCTTAAAATTGCAAAACAACATTACCAACTCATTAAGTTTTAGTTCAGAAGCCCATCTTTAAGTCAAAAATCGTCGAATTGAAGTTAGAAAGGCAATAATTCTTGAGTTAAACGTCTGCTTCAATCGCAACACAATTACTAACCTCAAGCCATGTTTTGAAACAGATTTAAATACCAACCAATTAGAAAAATGCGGATTGTCGACACTACAGTGTAACGTGTACGCGTAATTTGTCTATAATATAAATGTCATATTAGTAATTCATCAGCGAGTGAATTCGGAATGAATATGCGTACGTTAACTATCGTTTTTTACTTGGAACATGTGACAAATATTTCTAAAATTATTTGTTATTCCACAAAACTGAAATGATAATAAATTTCATCGTTTCTACGTTTCATACATTCTACGTTACAAAGGATGGTATGCTGTACGATCTGTATCACTATTATTAATGTACCGTATACAAATAAAAGATGTTATTTATTTCAGAACTTGCAAATTTTTAATTGTCACTTTAGAAAAAAAAAAAATGCTCAATTAATCCAGAAAAGTATAATATCGACGCTGCGTTCTCGATAGATAGATACACAGCGGGCGAATCGAGAGAAATTGAAAATTTGAATAGTGGTTCGATTTAAATTGCTCAGGCGTGCAAAATTCAAAGTGTCATTACATAATTCTTACGGAACATTATCGAGAAATGAATTATCTACACAGGTATGTAAATATTATTGCATCCGTTAATATTAACTGTCTGATATCGGGGCTTGAATGTTGCGCACAAAATCCTTGCGCAACAATATAGACAAAAAAGGAAAACTTTCCACCATTGTTTTGGTCTTTCCCCCGTTGTACGCTCCAAATATTACCCATATAAAAAGTAGCTTAATATTTGAGAGCGTCAACAAGTTGGACTAACAGACCGATATGAACATCCCAGGGTCACCGAACTAGTATATTCATCTCGTTATGTCGTTACCACGGCCTTGTATCTCGTTTCCGTGACTCAGTAATATTTTCCCCCTATTAATTACCTAAATCAATGTAAAAGACAATTAGACTTGCACGTTTTACGACTTTCATTTTTTACTGAGTAAAGCGTAAAATTCACAAGACCGGACAGGAACTTGTGGTTTTACGGGTCTTGCAGATTTTATGCTACAACGGTTCAACGAATTAAAAAGTCTTGGTAACGACGTAGTTAACTCATGTTAACGTCTTAGTTGCTCGTGGGAACAAGATACCACTCATGGGAACGACAAAATAATTAAGTCGTTGTAACGAAATAACCAGCCAATCAGAATGCATGTTTTTTTTTTTCAATCCGCTATTTCGAAATTGTTGATACAAGGCTCATAACATTTCTTGTGAAACATATTGGATAAACTATCGTGTTTTAATGCCTTTTAAAACTTAATGTATTTTTACAGGTTGATTATTATGGTACCACGAGTTAGTTATCTCGTTACAACGAGTTGCTTCGTTGCTATCAATACTTACAAAGTGATTTCCACGATTTTTAGCTCATTGCGTTGTCCCCACGAGTTTCTAAGTCTTTCCCACGACTGACTTCCTAGTAACTACGATTTAGAATGTGGTTCCTACGACTTACCAAGTCTTTCCGACGAGTAAGCTGTGCCATAACCACAATTTGAACTACAGTGTTGTTAGTAAGTTAATTTAGTATTTTTCAAATATGCGCCAAGTCTCTTTAAGATGATTGCAGGTGGAAGCGTTCTCTAGATATCACGCATAAACCAATTTCTTGATACATGTTCATTCGACCTGGACCTTTCACCGGGTGAACACAAAATAAAATACGTCTTCCAATTACCATTATCGCATGTCAAAGCATCCTAAACATTGTGGTTAATTAACTTTTTTCCTGCTACAAGCCCCGGTGACCATGACCTTTGACCTCAAAGTGTCTTTCTTTTTCACACGTTATCACTTATTATTTGCATGATCGTAGGTCAACTTATTCTAAAGAAACGAATTTACTGACAAGCCTCTTTGATCTTGACTTTTGACCTCAAAATCGAAAGGCAATCACCTTTCCTAAAAAAACACCATCATACCAATTTGTGAATGTGCAAGTCTAAGCGTTCTTTAGATATCGCGCAGAAACGAATGGGTTACGGACGGACTGATCTACGGACAGGTGCAACGCAATATACCCCCTTTTCTTCGTAGGGGGAGAAGGGCATGTACATTTGGAAAACGTATCATGCGTTCGTATTGACGTTCGTCGGCGTTTATTAAAAGTAATTTGATGTAAATATCAAGCAATTATGTATCTTAATCTATGCAACCGTCATAAGCCAATAAAACATGTATGTGTGTGTGTATTTAATTGAACATTAACAATTGAAAAGAGGACAAACAGCTAAATCCCTAACATTCACTGTAAACCCCCACAACTTACCCGACCGACATGTACCGCCCCAACGGCAGTACGGGCCCGACCGAAATGTACCCCCTCCCACAGGGCAGTCATGTCTGGAATCGGCCATGCTTCCTCTTATTAAAACAATGGGTACAGGGTTTCGTAACGCACACACAACTGTTAGGAAACCTAGGTCAAACTATCCATATAGTAAACCAAAAAAAAACACTTCTGACCAGGGATTTTGTGAAAAGTTTAATCATTATAAAATAATTTAGTCCTTCAGCTAATAAAACATCACAAATCAAGCAACAACAAGTATCAAACAATCACATATTTCTTCTATCAAACAGACCTATACGCATCAAGCACAGATTGACTCCCCTTAAAAGCAAGACTGAGTTATCACCCCTTCTTGAACATATACCCATTCTGGCTTAAATGGGAACCACTATTAACACGTCGTTGAGAGTTTGACACTGCTTGTTCACAGAACACAGTGTCAAAAACTTCAGCGTAAGTCCATACTCATGAGGTGATAAATTCTAGCACACACCTTACCATATCTCACGACTGCGGGGAAATATGGGTCTGTAACGTGGAATATTATATAACTTACATGTTAAAAAATCATACAAAGTAACTAAAGGTCAGACTTAGGTGAAAAGAAATGTGTCGTGTTCTTAGAAAACTGGGCATAATGCTTGCGCGTAAATTGTCACCCCAGATTAGCCTGTGAAGTTTGCACAGGCTAATTAGGGACGCCAATTTCCGCTTTTATGGAATTTTCATTTAAATGATGTCTCTTAGCGAAAAATCCAGTTAAGACGGAAAGCGTCATCCTGGATTAGCCTGTGCAGACTGCACAGGCTAATCAGGGACGACACTTTACGCACATGCATTATGTCCAGTTTTCTAGAACACGACACAAATGGGCCTTACTTCTGTTATGCTGGTATACCAAGACACGACTTGTACTTATAAATAGACAGTACAATTTGCAAGATATTGTATTAAGTTTTCCAACAACCAAATAGCGAGTATCCTAACGCCGTGTTAGTGTTTAAGAGGGCTAAACACCACTAGAGAACAAGTGTCTGGACCAAGTTTCAAGTATAAGGACAATGCAACACTCATCTTGGCTGGTGATGTATTTCAGGTCGCATACTTCAACTACTTACAAAATGTACATAACATCAGCATCAAATGTATGACTCATTGTGTGCATCTTCAGTATAAGCTTCCAAAAAACGTAAATTACATGAATAGATATCAAATCAAGCATTTAAATGGTTTTAACACAGCTTACACAAAAGAGCAAATGATACAGTTTGTGATATTCCAAGAATGGAAATTAATCCACTAATAAAAGCAGGGAATGTGTTTAAAAAAAAATGGCAAGTTGTTCCTTACTTCCTGTGCTGGATACATTCACAAGTAAAGCACAAGTCATTCATAACATTCAGTCTACGTTCACTTTCAGGTTAAATCCAGAGAATCAAGAATACCAAACATGACTTTTTAACTAGACATAATTCACATTAATCACACATATTTGTAAAGTTAAAAAGTGGTAAGAGGGATGCTTAAATATAACAGAGTGACTAGCATTTTGCCAATTTAAAAAGTTATTCATTTTGCAACAAATTTTGTTCAATTAATTCTAGAACTAGAAATATTTTTATTAAGATACCATACAGAAAGCAACAGAATTGAATTCTGTACAAAAAAAAACAACGCATTATATATGACAATGTGTGCCCAGTCAAGAAGTCAACAATATAAACAACAACATGTACCAAGTGTAGGAAACAGGCATGAATAATCTTTAACAAGAGCTCGAATGTGCTAAAAGAGCTTGATAAATAATCAATACTATGTACAAAGATATTGTAGAAATATGTTCACACAAGATATTAACACAATGCATATGAAATGGAACAAACAAAGGGTAGAAACATGTAACATTGTGGTGAAATGCATTTAAAGTAAGTAAAACAAACATGTTTGAGTATAGATTACATGCAAGTAAATTACGGTATATTAACAGTATAGATCATGCTGTACGGACATGTGTTTAGCAAATGAATGAAGCTTTCGAAAGCAAATTAAAAACTAGTCCCAGCAATAATTGATATAACAGACCAACTTAACCCTTTTCCGCTCAGAAGCAAATTGAAAATGGCTATATGCAACCAGAATAAAACCAGAACAGTCTGCAAGTAACTGGCAGTCTGTTCAGGTTTGATGCTGTTAGCTTCTCATCAACTCCTTAGGTTTGGAAATGAAGCTTTTAAAACTTGAATCCAGTAAGAAAAGTCTTAAATTTAATTTGATTTTCTAAGGGACTACAGATGCGTCAAAGAGCATGTCTGAGCGGTAAAGTGTTAACTGCCCAATGTCGTAACAATCATTATTGTGAAATACCACCTTAAGCATGATTTAAGAATAACAGGCTTAAGTTGTTTATTTAATTGATTCATATTACTGTTTTGAAATTTAATGATGTACAAAATATGGTATGTATGTTGCCCATTTCTCATCAATTTCTCATTAAAAGCTTCAAATATTTTTCAAATTCAATTTTTTGCACACATTATAGCAATATAAAACAAGTGAGCTTAATTTAATCCTGTTAAAACTTAAGAATGTTCTAGATAACGCGGCCGGTTGGACTCAACATGAAACTGTTGTATACTGTAACATTTCTATATCTTATGATATTGTTTCACTCTCAAACCTCCATGCATATTACTTGAAATAATTTCTCCATACTAACATGAGCATTTCCTACAAATGACTCCTTCCATGGATTTCAAACAATTTAAAACATTGCTAAACAAAACAAACATTGCATACCAAGTACTTAATAAATCATGCAATATGCCTTCCACTGACTGTCCTGTAATGATGTAAATGACTGTTGTTAAAGCCTCAATGAAAGGCTCTTTTACAACAGTACAAACTGAGAAACAAATGCATTAAACTTCATGTAAACATGCACCAAAGTTAAAACACAAGTATAACTATAATCCCTACAATTCAAACATTGACAAAGTGATACAAAAAAAGCAAAGGAAACAACAAATGACAGATGTCTTATCAGTCTACACTGCATGTGTTTACACATAGCAGGATGCTTTTGGATAATAAAGCCAATAAAAAATCTCGATGTGTTTAAACACACAGAGATAAACACATACACAATAACACTATACACATCATATTTGTAAAATATATAACTGTTTAAACGCTGTAGCCAATCACTTCCGCTATCAAACCATGGCTTGACAGCTTCACATCTTCCTAATGTCTTCTTGAATATTTCTCCCATGTTGATTTCACAATTCACGGGCACTAACTCTGACTCAGACTTGCTTCCCTTTGTCCTTGTTACTGGGCTTGCCAGGCGTACCAATGGTTTCCTGGGGTAATGACTTCTCCTCAGCTTTCACTTCCTCTGTGGCCTTGTTAAAAATAAGTTTGTTTGTTTATATAGATTTTATGCTGTTTTCAACAGTATTTCAGTCATACAATGGCGGTCATTAAACCAACTAACACTTTGTCTGGGTAAGCTTGTTAACCAGTACATAGTGAACATACTTGAATCAGAGGTAGGGAATGGCTGTAGGAAGGATTTCATGACTTATCTCCTAAACAAGTTATGTGTGTCGTGTTCTGAGAAAACTGGGCATAGTGCTTGTGCGTAAAGTGTCATCCCAGATTAGCCTGTGCAGTCCGCATAAGCTAATCAGGGACAACNAAATTCCATACAAGCGGAAATTGTTGTCCCTGATTAGCCTGTGCGGACTGCACAGGCTAATCTGGGATGACAATGTACGCACTAGCATTATATCCAGTTTTCTCAGATCATGACACAGGGGATCATACCAGCGATCTTTGGATTTGTAGTCCAGCACTCTACCAACTGAGCTTGCCAGCCCGATGTCAACATTTGTAACATATTCGAGGTATTATTAGTTGCAATGGAAGTAAATGATGGTATTCGAAACTATAATTTTTTATGATAAAATTCCACATTTTCTTATTATATACAGACCTTTTAGATTCTACCTCATATGGGTCACAGTGGTTTTATGAATATATTGTCTGGCCTGACACCAAAAGATCCTGTTACGCAGTCAGGGACCTTTTAAAAGGAACCATGTACTGGTTCTTCCAAGTAAAAAACAGACTGGAAAGTGGCTTTTGATGCAATCATGCTTAAATAAATAGATAGTCCTACCTTGGCATCTGTCCTGGGGGCCTCCCCGGGGGTTTCAGACTGCAGTACAGTGGTGGGTGCAGGCTCAGTGCTGGTTGAGGGGCTCACACTTCCCACCAGGGTTGTGGTAGTGGTGGTTGTCAAGGGGTTGTTGATCTGGTTGTTAGGGGTTACAGGCGTCTGCTTCTCTAATGGCAACTGCAGCAAGAAGCATTACATGAGCCTCATCCTGAGGAAACTGGGCTTTAATGCATGTGCAGAAAGTGTTTCCCAGATTAGACTGTGTAGTATTCACATGCTTATCAGGGACGACACTTTCTGCTTTTATGGAATGTTTTGTTTACAGGATGTCTTGTCTAAACAAAAATCCAGTCTAGGCGGAAAGTATTGTCCCTGATTAGCCTGTGCAGACTGCACAGGCTAATAAAGGTTAACACTTTACAGCCATGCATTAAGCCCAGTTTTCCCACAACAAGGCTCAAATTGTCATACTGTGTTCGCATACTTAAAATTTAAATGTACAGTTTCCTGAAAATTTCAATTCAAATGTCTAGTGAAACAAATAATAAAATGTTTATTACAAATGTGACTAATACCCATGCAGCATTGTCAGCTATGTTTCAGGGGAACATAACTTAGGAATGTGTGGATTGTGAGGACGAACAGTGTCTTGAAATTGAGTGCTTCATGAACATATCTGAAGTTTCAATTTAATCGCTTGAGAAATGTGATAGTTGTCTGCTCCACAAACTTATAGCAAAGCATGCCGACAAACTGACCAACCGAAAAACTGTAAGAGTGACTCAAATATAGACCCTTCAAACTGTTTTTTGTTGGGGTATAAATATATATGAGTAACTAAAACAATTGCTCACTCTTAAAGTTAGTAAAACCTTTTGGTTTCAACTATAATCGAAAAATCAGTAGATTTAAGGACTCTAGAAAAACTATGTTTTGATTTATCAAAGGCCTTCACACAGTGTTTGACAAAGGCGGTTAAATGGATACGAGGAAAAGAATGTTACCAGCAACATAATCATGTACAATCAACTCAATCATAACTCATTATATCAGAAACATTTTATTTGCCAACTCAAGAAATATCAAGAGCATACTAGCAGCTTGTTACACCCGGTGCTTTTTTGGTCTCAAATCATGGGATGCGCTATTGGTATTCCAAATGTATTTATGATTAACCCCCACCACTGTTTCTGGTATAAGCCTCTTTATGGAAAAACTGGACTGAAGCGTAAGCGTTAAGTGTCATCCCAGATTAGCCTGTGCAGTCCACACAGGCTGATCAGGGACAACACTTTCAGCCGTCACTGGATTTTCATATAGAAGAGACCAAAAAAAAGAGAAAAAAATAAAAAAATCCATAATAGCAGAAAGTGTCGTCCCAGATTAGCCTGCAAGGACTGCACATGAAAATGTGGGACATCACTGTAAGCGAATGCATTAAGGCCAGTTTTCCCAGAACAAGGTTCATATATTCCCCTACCCATCCTAACACTCTCACATACCTGGTTATTCTGCACCAGTTTGGCAGTACTAGGGGTCAGGCCCTGTTGTAACCCCTCCCCCTCTGCCGCGACAACGCCCCCCTGGGTCTCGCCCTCTGGACCTGCGGCTGACCCCTGGGGGTCGTCATGGTGACCGCCGGGCTCCTGGTCGTCCGTAAGCTCCTCCCCCTCCTCCTCGTCAGGGTCGGGACACAGCTCTATGGCCTTGGCCAGGGTCACACGTGCACTCTGGGAACGCTCCAGGAAGTACCTACAGAAACATGGAGGGGAGAGGTGCATAGTTTAGTTTAAATCTATTTATTTTAACTCTATTGATTTTAAAGTACTTATTACTTATTTCAAATGCTCTCGAGTCAGTTTCCTGGGCCTAGAACCAGTTCTTAGTGTCTTTGGAGGAGATCTAAAGAATGCTCCTAGTAGGGATCAAACCCGTGACCTCCTATTCGCTAGGCAGACACAATATCCATTACACCACTGCGACCTTTGGAAGGGGCTTAGTGAAGTGTGCATGTGCCATTAGATAACAGATTCAGTAGAAACAGTATCTAGGACAAAAAGTCTAGCAAACTGTTATTCTTAGAGAACATTTCTGAGTCACAGGCTGGTACCGTAACTTCGCAAAAAATCAATTGACTAAAATAAAACGCAAACTTGATCTCTAAGTCAAGCAGATAAACACACACCAAAAATCCGGTAGATATCTAAAAGTGTTTAGGATAAAAACTCTATAAACAGAATGCCCAACAGATGTACTCTCATTTTCACTGCTATATGCCACCATACCAGGGGCATACAAAACAATTCAATGCCTTTAAAAAGGAAACTAGGGTTTTTTTACAAACGTGACTCACACCCCATCACTGCTTTGTCAGCAATGTCCAAGGGCAAATAACTCAGGAATGTGTGAATCATTGGGAATTATGTGTTTTGAAGATCTAAACTTTATTGTGATAACATATTTGAAGTTTCAATTCAATCCCATGAGAAATGTGAAAGTTGCTTGCTCCACAAACATTTCAAGTGGACTGACCAACCAGGTGTCTCCAAAACACTGGCTCTCAAACTCAAACATTTGTGGGATATACTAATTTAAAGTGATTTTAAAAGGGAATGATCACTCTTTGTGTTCTACCTGATTTCAAGTCTAATGGTCGTTTTAATTTACTAACATAGCTTAATATGATTTGTTTGTTGGATTTTCAACTCTTTTTTTTCATTCCATTTTTAATTCTATTTAAATCATAGCTAGGGGAAGAATGACCAAACTTGGATTTGAAGTAACATTTCTCAAACTGACCATCAAGCACTCTACAAACTTAGCAAGACAGGCCTCACTAAAACTGATATTATATATATATATATGAGCCTTGTTATTGTAAAACTGGGCTAAATGCATGTGCGTAAAGTGTTGTCCCGGATAAGCCTGTGAAGTCAGGCTAACCAGGGACAACACTTTCTGTCTACACTGGATATTTGTTTAGAAGAGACTTCCCTTTAAACAAAAAATGCCATTTAAGTGGAAAGTGTTGTCCCTGATTAGCCTGTGCGGCCTGCACAGGCTAATCTGGGATGACACTTTATGCACATGAATTAAGCCCAGTTTTTTTACAAAACAAGGCTCATACACACTTCTTGAACATATTGGAGCTATGCACTTACCCATTGGACGTCTCGTTGGACTGTGCTGGTGGGGACCAGTTGTTATATGTGTACTGCACATTGTTAGGATATGGCCGCTGAAAATAAATCCAGGCCAGAAATAGCAGTATTATTTGATACACCAGATCTCATATTACAGACAATTGTTTAAAGAGAGATACATGAATTAAAATTAAATTCACCTCTATCTAATGATAGTTATATCTGAGTAAACAGATGATTACTATGAATTAACAAGAAATGATCATGGCTCATAAAACATTTCAAGGGTGAAACTCTTTTTCAGGTTTATCAGCTAAAAGCACATGTGATGATATCATAGCAGGAACATCCCCATGTTTAGCAGTGAGCAGTATGCAAAACTTCAAAGATGAAACTTTCTCATGTTTATCAATTTAAAGGCCATGGGATTACATCATGGAAGGTAACTTTCCAAATCTTAACATATACCATTAGCAAAAGCACATGGGATGACACCAAGGGTTATAACTCTTAGTGGCAGTACGCAGTAAAACCATTTTGTTGATGAAATTATTTCTATTTTATTTCAAGGGGGGCAATTCTTTCTCTAGCATTTCAAGGGAGGTAATTCTTTCTCTAGCATTTCAAGGGAGGTAATTCTTTCTCTAGCATTTCAAGGGAGGTAATTCATTCTCTTGTATTTCAAGGGAGTTAATTCTTTCTCTTGCATTTCAAGGGAGGTAATTCTCACCCTCTCCAGCTCTTCATTGAGCCACTCTACAGCCATGGTCCATCGTCTCTTCAGATCCGTGTTGCTCTGTAACATCTGCTGGGCGGGAGGGCAGCTGGTAGAGACAAGGACATTATTTAAATATAAACAACTGAAAACTTGTGTTTTCTTTTGCACGCTTTTGATTTGGTTCGTCCTTGAAAAATGGCTTTAGGTATTTTGCATGGTCTTAAATTATCCAATTGCCTTATATGTACGGTTTTAATTTCAATCCATATCTGTAAAGCAACCTCAGTCATTTTTTACTGGTCCATTCAAGCTCCAGGATCCTCTGGGCAATATGGACATCTGACTTCCTGTTGCCCTTTTATAATTTCAGGAAAATATTTTCTTTTTATCATTAACAAAAGAAGATTTAAGATTCTAGTGAATTTCTATCCCATCTCAGACCATTTACTAAACAAGAATCGTGAACAAGTCTGAACACTGGTATCTAAGCAATCGGGACAAACTGTGAACCAATTACAGACATCAAATGGAGTCAGACTGACATGTTTCTTTGAATTTAATTTGTATATTGTTTATTAGTTATTTTTTATTCTTACTAACTTTCTAAAATAGATTGTTCAAGCCATTAAATGTTTTATTTTCCTTGTATATTAGAAAATGCAATGGTGACACAAAAAGACATTACAGTTTGGCTAGTAAATTGACATCCCATAAATACATAAGCCATGGACTCCTTTGCAGTAATCGACATTAGCAGCATGAACATGCAAGCAAACCAGAATTTTAATATATGAGGGGCTTAATGCACGTGCATAAAGTGTCATCCCAAAAAGTGCACAGGCTAATAAGGTATGACACTTTCTGCTTTTATGTAATTTTTCGTTTAAAGGAGGTACCTTCTAAACAAAAATCCAGTCTAGTTGGAAAGTGTTGTCCCTGATTAGCCTGTGCAGACTGCACAGTCTAATCTGAGGACAACACTTTACGCACATGCCTTTACCCCTGTTTTCCCAGAACAGGGCTCATTTGTGCTTATTTCAAACACTGCCTTTGCCAACCATTGTATACAACAAATGATCTAGCGTGAACTTACTGCATGAACAGTGCGACCATCATCTTGATGCACTGATAGGCCCTCTTCTGATAGTGACTCTTGGACCTCTGTATGGTGTCCAACAGGCCATCACGGTCGTCTGGGATACCTGACATACAACAATAACATGAACATGAAAACATTTGTTAATAATCATGTACAGACGAAATTTGTCATCTCAAACTTGCGTTTGTTGAGGTTCCAGTTAAGTCCAAAAAAGATACTAACTCCTGCCACACAACAACAACAACAACAGGAAAGCATTTGAGCATGTGCGAAAAGTGTCGTCCAAGATTAACACAGGCTTAACGGGGACAACACTTTCTGCTTTCATAGAACTTTATGTTTAAAGGAAGTCTTTTTTTGCAAAAAAAATCAAGTTTTAGCGGAAAATGTGTCCCTGATAAGCCTGTGCACACTGCACAGGCTGATCTGGGATGACACTTTACACACATGCAATAAGCATTGTTTTCCATGAACAAGGCTCAATTGTTAACAAGAATGTACAGCTGAATTTTGTCCTCTCAAACACAAGCTTTTAAAAGTTCCGGTGAAGTCCAAGAGCACACTAATACTTGACTAAATCCGTTTTTAAAATTCTTATCTACATATTTTAAACTCAAATCATTGGTTATGTCCAAGTGGTTTTCTGTCCTAAGAAGTGTTTTCAGGCAATGTGTTATCTGTTTAACTGTTTGAAGCACATGCAAACATTGTATGCATGTAGGTGAAAGGTCAAGGACAAACAAATAGGAATTCAAAGATTAATTATGACAGTTTACCTTTGAGAGCATTGTGTATGTTTACCTTTGACACATCTTGTGATTTTCAGTACTTTGCAGTACTGTTGCCTTTGAGAGCATTGTGTATATTTACCTTTGAGAGCATTGTGTATGTTTACCTTTGAGAGCATTGTGTATGTTTACCTTTGAGAGCATTGTGTATGTTTACCTTTGCGAGCGTTGTGTATGTCTACCTTTGAGAGCATTGTGTATGTTTACCTTTGAGGGCATTGTGTATGTTTACCTTTGAGGGCGTTGTGTATGCGGTGGTTCTGCCATGAGTCTTCCAGTAACAGCATCTGCAGCAGCAGGTCCAGGTAGGGCCGCAGTTCGTACGTGTACGAGTATGCTATCTGCCATAGCAGCTCACTGAGCACAGTGGACGAGAAGTGAGGGTTCTCCCAGCAACAGTACTGCAACGTGAAAATCATAAGATGTGTCGCGTTCTGAGAAAACGGGGTAAAATGCATGTGCTTAAAGTGTCTCCCAAATTAGCCTGTGCAGTCCGCACAGGCTTATCTGGGACGACACTTTCTGCCTTAACTGGATTTGCGCTAAGAAGAGACATCATTTAACCGAAAAATTCCATAAAAGCGGAAATGTCATCCCTGTTAAGCCTGTGCGGACTGCACAGGCTAATCTGGGATGAAAATTTACACACAAGCATTATGCCCAGTTTTCTCAGAACATGACACAGATATCAACAATGTATTCTGATTACAGCAGTCATTCCACGAAAGTTACTCAGGGCTACATGTGCCAAGATAGTAAAATATAAAAGTTGGTCCCATTCTTCAAAAACGAAGTGAAAATGGCTTAATGCAACCAGCATAAAACCATAACAGCCTGCGAGTTACTTGCAATCTGTTCAAGATTTATGCTATTCGCTACTCATCAGTACCTAAGGGTTCGAAATGAAGCCTTTAAAACTTGAATTTAGTAAGAAAGTTCTGAAATTTGATTTGATTTTCTAAGGGACTACAAATGCATCAAAAAACGTATCTGAAAGGTAAAAGGTTTACCCATTTATGCCTAGTGTCTAGAAAAAAGGCCTTTGCAAACAGCGCAGACCCAGAATAGACGCCGCATGATGCGGCGTCTCATCAGGGTCTGTGCTGTTTGCTCCAAGAAATTTCTGTAAGAAATATTCTAAATATAGAAATAAATATACTAGACATCCCTAATTTTGGAAATAAATTGATCCAATTCAGAAGGATGGGAGAGTCAACTAGGAATAATGGGGTTAATCCCCACATACCCTCAGTAGTCGTGTGGTGTCCTCTGTGGTGTTGCACTCCTCCAGCAGTTTCTTAACGTAGCTGGTACGGCTGATGAGGATCTCTGCTACCTGGGGCTGGATCTCCATCAGGATCTGGTCTCCGTAGGGGTTCGCCACTGGGTCCTTGCCCGGCTAGATAGAGAACAGAGGCATGGTTAGCATGAGGTACATACGAGGCTCCTCTTGGGAAAACTGGGCTAAATCAATGTGCATAAAGTGTCTTCCCAGATTAGCCTGTGCAGTTCGCACAGGCTAAGCAGGGACGACACTTTCCACCTAAATTGGATTTTCTTTTAGAAGAGACATTCTTTAAACGAAAAATTCAATTAAAGTAGAAAGTGTTGTCCCTGATATGCCTGTGCAGACGGCACAGGCCAATCTGAAACGAAACTTTACGCACATGCATTAAGACCACTTATCCTTAACTGAGGCACATACAGTCTGGGAGTTAGCATAGATAGTCAAAGAAGCATCTTGTTTAAAAATCATAATAATCACAGTAAACTAGACTCATTTGACCAACTGAGAACTACAAGAGCCTATAAGATTGATTTGACCTGCCCATGTAATTCTAAGGTGGTCATTTGCTGTTATGAGACCGGACATAAGTCTTAAAGATTTTAATAAAACTACTTGCACTACATGCAATGTTAATAAAATTTCAGAATAACATATCAAAATCACATTAAAAAAAACATGTGCGTAATTTCTCCAGAAGTTTAAAAAAATAAATCAGTATAACATAGTAAATTAAAGCTTGTCCTTTTAGGCTTAGAGGTCATCGTAGCGTAGTGGATATGGTGTCCACATAGTGATCGGGAGGTCATGGGTTCGATCCCCCACTATGGGAGCATTATATAGATATCCATTAAAGACACCCAGTACTGGTTCTCGGGTCGTTTGCTGTCCACTCACCACAGAGGAGGTGCACTTGGCGGACACATCACAACAGCGCACCAGCTGTGAGACCACCGAGTACAGCTTGCTGAACTCTGCATACTGGTATTTGATTGGTGGGCCGGGACCGTCATCAAGGGCAACCATCATGAACAGCTGGGGCACGTTCAACTTCAGCAGGTGACGTTTCTAAAACAAAATTTAAAATGCAATTATTTATTTTGAACCAAAGAAGTGGATGGAAGCCTGCCTCTTATTATGTAAAACACTTACTCATTATGGGGATTATAATACAAGGATTTCTTCTACCCGTATTTGTATGTTCCTACTATCAAATAAACATGTAGGTAATATTCTTATTGGGTCAGATTTATCAAAATGATTTTTTCTCCCTTTTTGTCTGTTTTCATACACTTTCAGGAAATTATTAAAATTGCAATCAATGTTTTTGAAATTATTTTATTTCATCTGCAATTAAAGGTTAATTAAGATACAAGTCAAGTTGACTAGTTGGGTCATGCATTAAGCCAAAACGAGGCTTATGTAATAAGTTGATCAGAATCGCTTCCGCGGTATCTCACCTCCTGTACCCCGAGGTTTGAGTACATGAGGAAGAGATGAAAGTACTGCTGTAGGTGGCGCCCGTGTTCTGAGACCTCCTTCTTCAGTAGGTTGAGAACCGCTACCAGCAGGTGGTCACTCAGTGTGGCTACAGGGTCTGGGGAGGCAACAGCTCCTGGAAGGGAAATTGAACATTGTATAGGAGCCTGGCTCTGGGAAAACAGGGTTAAATGAATGTGCATTTAGTGTCGTTCCAGATTAGCCTGTGCAGTCTGCATAGGCTAATCAAGGACGACTCTTTCCACTTTTATGCAAAATTTGTTGCAAGGGAGGCTCTATAAACGAAAATCCAGCTTAAGTGAAGTGTTTAACCTGATTGGCCTGTGCAAACTACACAGGCTAATCTTGGACAACACTTTTCACACATGCATTAAGCCCCGTTTAGCGAGGCTAAAATGTTTTTTAGATCATGAAGCAAATACTACTCATTGTGGATCTGTAAAATATCATGAAGTTAATCACTTAACCAGGAATGTATACATTGTTTTGAGAACAGATTCCCACACTTATTTTTCTGTGCCTCTTGTATAGGGGACTTCAGATTATCTAGTGGCAAAGTACACATGTTATGGGCTCCCTGTTAACTGCATATACTGAAAATGATATAGATACATTTCAATGTTCAACAGTTGTCTGATAGACTCCATGCTACGAAACAGCTAGTTTACTGACCCTGCAATGCCTGTGTAGGGAATGGTCCGTCATTCAGAGAGAAGTGGGCTAGACACACCACTACCTTGCCAAACGCATTGCGCACCTGGGAATACAAGGCAACACAATTATATTCCAGAGGTATCATTGTGGTAACAATATTACTACATTTACATGGCTAGCTGTCAGCAATCATAACACAAAATATACTGTAGACGCAAGAATGTTTAGGTTAATTGCAATTGAATTAAAACATCCTTTATTGATCCATAAACAAAAATTTGTAGAATTTATGCGTATGAAAAAAACCAAGAGGGTGTTAATCCCCTGACTTCAGTCTAACAACCACTCAATGAATGTTCTAAAAGTGTCAACCATATAAGCATGTGCGGTCCGCACAGGCTAATCAGGGACGAAATTTTCTGATGTAACTGAATTTTCATTTAGAAAAGACTTCCTTTAATCACAAAATATAACATAAAAGCGGAAAGTGTCATCCCTGATTAGCCTGTGCGGACTGCACAGGCTAATACGGGACAACACTTTACACACATGCATTTATCCCAGTCATAACTAGCCCCCACTAATCCCTACCTCAGAGCTGGGACATTCCAGCAGGTACTCTGCAAACCTTCCCGGCTGTGAGAAGAGCACGTGCTGCGCAAACCATGTGCGCACGTTCTTACTGGAACTGAAGTTGCTGGTCAGGGCCTCATACCACTCTGTAGCCGCGCCTCTGTAACAGGGGAGAATGGACGCATGAATACTGGGGATCCTTTTAACACTTTTCCCCTCAGAACCAGAAGAGTCTGCGATTAACTCACAGTCTGATCAGGTTTTATGCTGTTTGCTGCTCATCAGTATCTTAAGGTTGGAAATGAAGCTTTTAAAATCGAATCTAGTAAGAAAGGTCTTTAATTTAATTTGCTTTTCTAAGGGACTTCAAATACATCTGAGCGGGAAAAGGTAATTTTGTTGACATGAAATTTCTTGGATTCGTAAAACCAGTCATTTTCTTTGGTTCTAAAATGTGGGAATTTTTTACAAATGTTTGATATAAGACTACAGAAGTAAACTTTTTTTGATTATTTGATTTCATTGTAGAGCAGACACACGAAAATAAGTAAATTACAAATAATATTGGTTGCAGAGCATGCAGTTTTGAGTCGTGTTCTGAGAAAACTGGTCATAATGCATGTGTGTAAAGTGTCGTCCCAGATTAGCCTGTGCAGTCTGCACAGGCTAATCAGGGACGACACTTTCCGCTTTTATGACATTTTTCGTGTAAAAAAAGTTTCTTCTTAGCGAAAATCTAGTTTAGGCGGAAAGTGTCGTCCCGGATTAGCCTGTGCAGACTGCACAGGCTAATCTGGGATGACACTTTACACACATGCATATTGTCCAGTTTTCTCAGAACAGGACACCTTTGTTAGTTTATTTGGATTTTTGCTGTTTTAAACAATATTTCATTAATATTGAGACGGTCAGTTAAAATTTGCTTTTCCTCTGTAAGCTAGATTTACTAGTCCTTAAGTGCCCACTCTTTTGCCAGCAATTGACAACAATCTTGAATCTGGGGCAGAAGGAGATTGGCCTTAGAAATAATGAAATGACCAATCTCCACACAAGTTATGTAAGTGTGCCAGGAATCATGAGAACTCTCAGTACAAACATCAACTCCCAATACATGACAGATTTACAAATTATTTCAATTCATGCAAACTTCTATCCAATTCTTGTACTTAATGTAAGTTTCTTGACTTTTGTGATTCAAACCAAATTTGTATAATCATCTTAAGTGTTCGGATAAAAGACCCACAATATCTGATTGCCAAACTGTGCATAGCTATAGTGTTTGGATGCTTTGCAGATATGTAACTGAACTTTAATTAAAAAAAAAAAATTCTTATAAGAATAAATTGCTTTTAAAGATTCACCACCATCAATTCATTTTGATGAACGATAAAAGCGTTCTCCAGATTGCATGTGTGTACGTACCTGAGAGATTTCTTGGTGTGAAAGCCTACACTGAAGAGGAACTTGGAGGCAAGGTCTGTACTAATCATTGCCAGTTGCTCCACATCGGGCGACTGAAAACACATATGGGAGTCTAGCTCTGGAAAAACGGGGTTTTATGCATTTGTGTAAAGTGCCGTCCAAGATTAGCCTGTTCAGTCTGCACAGGCTAATCATGGACCACACTTTCCGCATACACTGGATTTCCGCTAAGAAGTGACTTCCTTTTGACGAAAAATACTATAAATGAGAGAGTTAAGTGTTGTCTCAGATTAGCCAGTGCAGTCTGTGCAGGCTAATCAGGGAAGAAACTTTGTGCTTTCATTAAATATTTTGTTTAAAAGAAGTCTCTTCATAACAAAAATCCAGTTCAGGCAGAAAGTGTCGTCCCTGATTTGCCTGTGCTGCATTAAGCCCCGTTTTCCCAAAGTGAGGCTCAATTGAATTTATTTGGGCATTAAAAAGGAGAATATATTAAAGGAGGAAAAACCTGTTAAATAAAACCTTTAGATTTTCATATGTTAATATGATATCACTTTTAGACAGTAAATGTATGTTTACCTATCAATAAATATATTTGGAGGAAGTACAATAGTTCCCCCTCCCCATACCAGTTTCTCCTGCGTGACATTGGTGTGTATGTACATCTGGTTACACGTGAGCAGCTTTCTCATGAACTGGAAGTACTCCGGACTGAACTGGGTCCTCTCATGCATGAACATGATGTTCTGCTTGCGCACACACTTCTCTATGGCCCGTGGCATACGCACTATACTGGCTTTGTGGGCTGTAATGGACAGAATGGGAAATATTACATTCACATTTGAGCCTCGCTCTGGGGAAACAGGGTTGAATGCTAGTGCGTAAAGTGAATATACTCCCTATACTGGCTTTGTGAGGTGTAATGGTCAGAATACTTAACATAGACGCTTTGTGAAATATTACATTTACATTTGGGCCTCGCTCGGGAAAAATGGTTATGGGTGAAGTGTCATTCCAGATTAGCTTTTGCAGTCCGCATAGGCTAATTAGGGATAAACACTTTCCAGGTTTATTGTATTTTTTGTTAAAAGAAACACTCTTCTCAGCAAAAATTCAGTTAACGAGGAAAGTTCCGTCCCTGATTTTCCTGTGTGGACTGCACAGGCTTATCTGGGACGACAATTAACATTCAAGCATTAAGCCTAGTTTTCCTGAGCGCTGCTTATTTACATTTACAAATTAATCAGCAATATGATCCAATAATTTCCAATTATGGATATCACATGTTTTCTTGTCAAACTATTTCATGTGGTAATGTATGTCATACTCATATGTGTCGTGTTCTGAGAAAACTGGGTAAAATGCTTGTGCGTAAAGTGTCATCCCAGATTAGCCTGTGCAGTCTGCACCGGCTATTCCGGGACGACACTTTCCGCCTAAACTAGATTTTTGCTTAGAAGAGACATCATTTAAACCAAAAATTCAATAAAAGCGGAAATTGTCGTCCCTGGTTAGCCTGTGCGGACTGCACAGGCTAATCTGGGATGACAATTTACGCACAAGCATTTTGCCCAGTTTTCTCAGAACACGTCACATAAGAGCTGTCCCAAGACAGTGCTCAACTATTCTTCCCCTTTCATGGCATAATAAGGCCTTTCCTGGCCATTGTGGGAAAAATGCAATTTTGGGATTGGGAATTTGTTTGCACAAAAAGTCCACTGATTTGGGGAAAAACTAATTCTTTAGTTCTTTATAATAATTCAAATTATAAGAACAAGAATTGAAATAAAATTGAGATATAATAATCATAAGACACTTCTTAAAACATTTTTTTTTTTATTTGTATTTTTTTTTTTTAATTGGGATTTTTGTTTTACCATTTTACTTTGGGAATGGGCTAATGTCAGAAATTGAGTGTGTGACCAGACTGCATTTAAACCATTTCCAAAACCAACCTTAAATTTGAATACACCAACGTTCAATACATATGTACAAATATATTAGATACGTACAGTTAAAATAAACATCATCCAATACACAAAGTAGCATGCCGTTCTTGTTTGCAAATGTATTAGTTATAACATGTTTGTATAACTAACCGTAAATAAATACCTTAGTTTGTATAACGAACATTAAAACATACCCAACACGTATAGCGTAGCGCTTGAATTGAAGACGGTCTTCCGTTTCTCAAACACAACGTAACAGCGAACTGTGGACTTGTGATGCAGATTTGTGATTGAGACATTGTTAGTTTTATATTCATAACTTTCGGTAGTGTTTGATCTTTGAACATCAATATTGTTTGTTCCTATCCATATTGACAACAGTGTGCCTTCCGTGGAGCATGTAACGTCATCACCGGGATGAACGCAAACGCAGTCAGAACACTCGAAAGTGGTGCAAATGGGTCCTACCTGAGGACGACCTGTGCACCATAAAATAAGTAAAAAGACGACTTTTGCAAAATGCAGTTAGTAAGCAACCAATCATTTTATCATCAAGAAACTGCTTTGCAAAGTTACTTTAACAAAACAGTATATTCACAATAAAGACAGAAACGAGTAAAATATAAATGTTGTATAAAAGAAAATGCAATACACATGGTATTTTTACGTGTATGCCTTTGTGCTTGTTGAATTTAACATTTTGATCGCTACCTACACGGGACATTATTTTTATCACAACGTCATTTTAATGGTACTATCCCACAGCAAGGAGTCACGTTGAATTTACTTATTTTCTCGTAAGCACAACAATAAAGCCATTACGTATTTTGTATCAATGTGGATTTGCTACATCTGACAACACAGTAAATTATCCTACTTACCGATAAATAAATAAACATCATTTGATTTTAACACCTTCGTATTTTGACGATATTCTAAATACAATACTGTGGTGGGCGAAATATTGACCACAGTAAAGACTATGCGTTTTTCATTCAAGTCCGTCTGGACGTCACCACCATATCGGTGTTGCCACCAATGAATGGCATTATCGTGGTCATTGAACCCCTCAGAATAATAGAATGCGATATGGGCACTGACTCCAGGTTGAGAGGGATAGGACAGTACGTAGAGAAGATCAACGGTCCGATCTGAAATGAACAGTTTAGCCGCGATATGACCTATGAAGTCATGAACATTCAGAACTTGATATAAACATGCAAATGTCACTTCTAAATTAGTTATAGTACTATCGTAAGGTTGTTGTTTTTAACAGCAATACTTTCTACAATAACACTCTCTTGTGAACAGTTTGAAATAATAAGACAGTAAAATAATACGAATTTAATTAAAATATTACCTTGAAGTTTTATGAAAATTGAATTGGAAAATCTCCGATCTTCTTTTACCGCAATTACTGCATGATCCCATGTCATGTTCACATTGATGAGTTCCATGAAGACTGCCTGTCCATTCTCGTACTGGGTCATATTATCGATTTCGATTTCCTTGAATGAGCTTAAATCATTAGAAAAGAGAACGTGCCACCTTAATTCTCGGAAGTCTATTCCTTTCGGTTGATAGGTTGGTATGAACAAGAACTTTATGTTGCCTCCGATAAACATTGGACTTACAATGGAAAGATGACCCAGTGTATTCACTGTGGCAGCAGAATTAACCTGCCCTGAAACGAATATAACTATGTTTTAATATGCAAAACTTTTCAAACGATTATATTATATTATAATGGGTAAGCACACAATCTAATAATCAAAACTAACAAATAGATTTGGTAACATACAAACATTTTACCGTTCTTAATGAAGAAGGTCACACATAAAAACACGTATAGTAGTTTCATGCTCATAACGTCCACGTGTACACTGAACAAATAAACAAATGGCTGTTCAAAACTAGCATGTATTTACGCCATTTATCATGCGCCGCGCACATGATTAATTTCCTTACGCAATATTTATTTGTTCGGTATAGTCTGGCCGTATGCACATTCATTTTTTCATCGTTATAACTATTACTACTACTTCTTTATTTAACATACCACTCCAACTAATATGGTAACACCAGAAATAAACATCAACGATTACTTCTTCTACTTCGNGACACATGAAGGCTGTTTACCCACACAACCCTCCCCACTAGACACATGAAGGCTGTTTACCCACACAACCCTCCCCACTAGACACATGAAGGCTGTTTACCCACACAACCCTCCCCACTAGACACATGAAGGCTGTTTACCCACACAACCCTCCCCACTAGACACATGAAGGCTGTTTACCCACACAACCCTCCCCACTAGACACATGAAGGCTGTTTACCCACACAACCCTCCCCACTAGACACATGAAGGCTGTTTACCCACACAACCCTCCCCACTAGACACATGAAGGCTGTTTACCCACACAACCCTCCCCACTAGACACATGAAGGCTGTTTACCCACACAACCCTCCCCACTAGACACATGAAGGCTGTTTACCCACACAACCCTCCCCACTAGACACATGAAGGCTGTTTACCCACACAACCCTCCCCACTAGACACATGAAGGCTGTTTACCCACACAACCCTCCCCACTAGACACATGAAGGCTGTTTACCCACACAACCCTCCCCACTAGACACATGAAGGCTGTTTACCCACACAACCCTCCCCACTAGACACATGAAGACTGCTTACCCACACAACCCTCCCCACTAGACACATGAAGGCTGTTTACCTCATCATCATCCATCTTGCATTCTGACACGTCTCCATCGTCAAACTTGTACCACTTGGCTTCACTGTCTGTCGGCCTGCCAATACAAACACCATGGATATATTGGTAATCCTACTACTGCAGGATTTATGTGTGCTTCATTGTTCAGTCATATAGCTTAACATAATAATATAATTCATGGCATACAAATCAACTGCTACCATTCAATCCCATAACCACTGGTACTAAAACTGTCTGCATACAAGTAAGTGACACTTCTTTTTACATTTTTTAGTATCAATTAAATTACATCCATCAATGTGCATACCTATGAAGGATGTAGGAGTAGTAGTGTCCCCCACTGGCCTGGCCACTGTGTACCACCACACCTATCAACTTGTAGCGGCTGCTCTGTCCCTTTTCATCACAGTCTGTGTCAATAATCTCACCTGAAATACACATGCTCAATTCTATACATGGTCAATGAAACAACACTCAATGCCCATAACTTCCCCAAAAATCAATAGACCGGAACAAAACTCACTCTTCATCTAAAGATCATGTAGGTAGACTCACATACCAAAAATCAGCTCAATATCTGAAAGAGTTGCCTTTTAAAACCTCCGGAAAACAGAATGCCGGACAGACAGACGGACTGACCGACAGTGTGACTGATATATGCCTCCCTACTGGGGGCATAAAAACATTAGGAATAATTTTAAAAGATTAAATAACTGACTTACAGTGAGCCAGACGGTCCCATTACTCAAAACTTGTAACACTTACCTTCTATTTTAGCCAGACCCTGTGTGGTGTAAGGCTCCATGTCAAATTCACGTGGAAATGCAAAGTAATCATTGAACTTTATTGCACTTTCCCTGAAACAAAATAAAGCAGAAATTATTGCGGATAGATCTTCTATATTTCACTTCTATTATATTTGTACGTAAATAAACAACACCATTGCAATTCGATAAAACATTTTGACAAATGTATCTGTAGGGAAAGATCTACAGCAAACTAGCAGGATTTGCTGAGAAGTTTTTTAATTTTAACAAATGTAAGCATGTTTCTTTGTTTCAAGCATAAACAAGTACCCACCTCTCCCAGTCATAGTCGAACCTCTTTAGCTGTATGGCCAACACCTTGGGTAACTTCCGTATAACAAGACGCTTGACAGTATCAACCTGGGGATATACATATGTGTACTTTAAATATATGTATATGAGGGTCGCTCTGTGAAAAGTTTTTTTTATGCATGTGCGTAAAGTGTCATCCAAGATAAGCCTGTGCAGTCTGCACAGGCTCATCTGGGACGACACTTTCCGCTTTTATGATAGTTTTCTTTAAATAAAGTCTCTACTTAGCAGAAATCCAGTTTCGGCGGAAAGTGGCGTCCCTGATTAGCCTGTGAGGACTGTACAGGCTAATCTGGGACGACACTTTACGCACATGCATTAAGCCCAATTTGAGCTAGGCACATATGTC
Organism: Dreissena rostriformis; assembly: GCA_007657795.1. Taxonomy (NCBI): domain Eukaryota; kingdom Metazoa; phylum Mollusca; class Bivalvia; order Myida; family Dreissenidae; genus Dreissena; species Dreissena rostriformis. Next base: position 83,942 of record VMBQ01002690.1, read on the forward strand.
TCTCTTGAACTACAATATCATATGTGTCGCGTTCTGAGAAAACAGGGCAAAATGCTTGTGCGTAAAGTGTCATCCCAGATTAGCCTGTGCAGTCCGCATAGGCTAATCCTGGACGACACTTTCCGCCTAAACTAGATTTTCGCTAAGAAGAGACATCATTCAAACAAAAAATTCCATAAAAGCGGAAATTGTCGTTCCTGATTAGCCTGTGCGGACTTCACAGGCTAATCTGGGATGACAATTTACGCACAAGCCTTTTGCCCAGTTTTCTCAGAACACGCCACATATTCAACGAGTATATTCTGAAACAAAGGCAACAAAAAAAATCATAAAAAGACTTTCAATAGTAAATATTCCAGGCATTGTTTCTTTCACTTTTAAAGCAAATAGAAAGTCCAGCATATTAAAAAAAAAAACTTCAGTGAAATCCCAGCACTTCATACCTTCTTGTTACATTTATCACAGTGACATACCTTCTTGTTACATTTATCACAGTGACATATCTTCTTGTAACATTTATCACAGTGACATACCTTCTTGTTACATTTATCACAGTGACATACCTTCTTGTTACATTTATCACAGTGATATGCATTGGCCCCCTCCAGTAGGTCACCTTTGACATACTGTTCCAAGGACTCTCGCAGGTTGTGGTGGTTGCGTATGTCCACATTGAGGGAGGTGAAAGGCTCCTCACGCTGGTATCTGACATAGCACATAACATGGTCACATTTATCACAGTGATATCACAGCTCTATACACAACTTGTTACATTATCACAGATTCTTGATCTCACAACTGACATAAGACAAAAGAGATGTTCACATTTATCACAGTGGTAACACTGATGTACACACATCTTGTTCTATTTATCATGCCACTTCTTGTCTGAGGTACCAAACATTTAGCACAGCAGTCTTCAGTAAATATATCATGGACATTCTTGCCTGTTCATGCATAGTCATAGTATGATAACCATAAGAGTGTAGTTGGGTTTATTCTAACCCGGCACTTACAATTTTCTTGCCTTATAATCTAGCATTTAAATCCACCCAGTAGATCCATTTCCTTCGACCCAAGATACTATTCAAGTACAAATGATGATAACCATACGAAATAGAATCAAAACACATGTAAGTTTTTTCTTCCCGTCTTTAAGAAGCGGCATTTGGCCTCTCAAATGGTGAAAAAAATAAGTTGCAAACTTTTCAAAGATTAGGAAAACAAGAGATGTGTTTGTCAGAAACACAATGCCCCCTATTGCGCCGCTTTGAAAAAAAAAAAAAAAAAAAAAAAANCTTGACCTTTCACCACTCAAAATGTGCAGTTCATGAGATACACATGCATGCCAAATATCAAGTTGCTATCTTCAATATTGCAAAAGTTATAACCAACGTTAAAGTTTTCGGACGGACGCACAAACTGACAGACGGACGGATGGACTGACAGTTCAACTGCTATATGCCACCCTACTGGGGGCATAAAAAGTCGTGAACTTTGAAACATTTTGAAAAACTGAGAAGCAAACTCTTTACAATTATGAAAATTTGAGTTGCTTACTTCTCAAAATTGTGAAAAACGGCAAGTTTATAAGAAGCAAAAAAAAATAAAAAATCATGTAAATCCCCCTATTCCTAGCTTACACCCACCTGTGTGGGCAGTCCTTGCAGATCTTCTGGTCAGCAAATGATCCCCCGAGGACCCTCTGCAGTATGGTGACCTGGCCCATGGCCTTGAGGGCCTCGTCCAGGCTGTCCACCAGGCTGTTGAAAAACTCCAGGGAGTCGTGCTGGTCGCGCAGGTTCACTGGCTCACCCCATAACCTGGGTAAGGAGTGGATAAAATTAGCCTGGTTCTGTGAAAACTGGCCTTAATGCATGTGCTTAAAGTGTGATCCAAGATAAGCTTTTATGGTAATGTTTGTTGAAAAGAAGTCCTTTCTAAACAAAAATGCAGTCTTGGCGAAAAGTGTCGTCCCTGATTAGCCTGTGCAGACTGCACAGGCTAATCTGGGATGACACTTTACGCACATGCATGAAGCCCACACTTCCAAGGGGGGCATAAAAATACATGTATCTCCCAATGAATGTTATACAAACTGTTGGATTTACTGAATGAACGAGACGCATGAGTTAAGAAAAATACTATCGTTGATAAATTCATAGATTTAGTTTAAAAATAGGTTTCAAATTTAATCAATTTATGAGATATTATTCTGTTTTACTCAATACAAGTTATTTATGTTATTAATATTATGCTTGGTTATCGGCAATATTCCTTTGTTTTACGGTGTACAAACAACTGGGTTGGGTAACGACGTAGCAATACTACCAACTGACCAAGCATCTAAAAAGTGGTGATCCAAGAACAGCAGTCACCTGTCGACAACTGTCACTTTGGCCATTTCCATTGACTGACCGCTGTTCTCAGTTTTGACTGTATGCGTAAAGTGTCATTCAACATAAGCATGTGCAGTCCACATAGGCTAATCAGGGACGAAACTTTGCTCTTAACTTGATTTTCGCTAAGAAGAGACTTTCTTTAAACAAAAAGCCCTATAAAAGCTCAAAGTGTTGTCCCTGATTGCCTGTGCGAACTGAATAAAAATTGAATAAAAATTCCTATGGCAAGATCAGTTTTAGGAAAACACGGCTTTATTAAAAAGGTTTTTCCAGACAGTATGACATTTTATAATGGCCCGTTCTTAAGGAGAAGACAAAGGTCTGTTGAACTCTTTACCACTCAGATACACATTTTGATGCGCTTGATGTCTCTTAGAAAATCAAATAAAATGAAAGACCTTTCTTAATAGATTCAAATTTAAAGGCTTTATTTTCAAACCTAAAATAAATATGAGAAGCAAACAGCATAAAACCTGAACTGTTCTGGTTTTATGCTGGTTGCAAAAGCTGTTTTCACTTTACTTTTGAGGGGAAAGGTTAAACAAGCCAAGTTTTCTAAGGGACTACAAACGCAATGTCGAAATCGGTATCTAAGTGGTAAAGCGTTAACATCGGAGACTGATGAACAGGAAACAGCATAAAACCTGAACAGCCTGGGAGTAACTCGCAGGCTGTTCTGGTTTTATGCTGGTTGCATATAGCCATTTTCACTTAGCCTCTGAGTGGTTTAGGATTAATCCCCAGCAATTCCTACTTGAAGTGTTTCCAGAAGCCCTTAGGCACATAGTTCTGTAGCTTGCTGGCGGCCAGGTTGCCAAGGAAGTCTTTAATTTAATTTTCTAAGGGACTACAAACGCATCAAAGAGCGTAACTGAGTGATAAAGGGCTAAAACCCAGCAATTCCTACTTGAAGTGCTTCCAGAAGCCCTTGGGCACGTAGTACTGTAGCTTGCTGGCGGCCAGGTTGCCGAAGATGAGCTGGATCTGTTTGAGGATGCCCAGGTTGTACTCCTTCCTCTCCTCCTCCTTGTTGGACACGGGCTTCTCCTCGTCCTTACGTTCCTCCTCCGTCACCTCAATGTTCGTCTAAAAACAGGAAAATGGGGCTCAATGCATGTAAGTAAAGTGTCATCACAGATTAGCCTATAATTTTGTTTAGTAGAGACCTTACACTCCTCATCTATCGCCTCAATGTTCGTCTGAAAACAGGAAAATGGGGCTTAATGCAAGTGCGTAAAGTGTCATCTCTGATTAGCCTGTGCAGTAGGGATGACACTTTCTGCCTCGACTGGATTTTTGTTTAGAATAGATTATGCTCCTCCTCCCTCACGTCAATGTTTTTCTGAAACCAAACATGGTTTAATGTGTGTGTGTAAAGTGTTGTACCAAACTAGCCTTTGCAGTCTGCACAGGCTAATCAGGGACGAAACTTCCCGCCTAGAGTGGATTTTTATTTAGTAGAGACCTAACGCTTTTCCTCCCTCACCTCAATGTTCGTCTGAATACAAATATTAGGACTTAACATATGAGCCCCCCCCCTCAGGGAAAATGGGGCTTAATAAATGTGCATAACGTGTAGTCGGAGATTATGTTAACATGAAGCCTTTCACATATGAGCAAACATTTAAACAAATTGTTTATGACAATCCTTTAAAAGGTATAGGGCATATAAAACGGACAATAAAATATTACAGACACAACGACGGGGGATGTTATTGACACTTTTGTCGCATAAACTGCTTTAAAATTTCTTCCAAAAACACAATTGTACTTTTAGTGAGCCTTGCCCTGGGAAAACTTGGCTTAATGCATGCGCGTACAGTGTCATCCCTGATTAGCCTCTGCACAGGCTAGCCAGAGAGGATACTTTCCACCTAGACTGGATTTTCGTTTAGTTGAGACTTTGTTTGAAGGATTTTTTTTGCAAAAGCGGAAAGTATTGTCCCTGATTAGCTTTTGCCAACTGCACAGGCTAATCTGGGATGACACTTTACGTACATGCATTATTATGCACATGTACATATACAAGTGGTTAAACCATTCAGGTTCTTTTAGAACAGATTCCCCAGTATTTTACCACTGAATACCTCTACTTTCAAAACCAAGAGTTGAACATTAACTTGCAAAATGTGAGACTGAATATAAGGGACACAAGGCAATCCATAGGACAGCTAAATCCCACACTTTGATCCTAAACTAAATGTCATAAACATTCAAGGTAAGTTTTATTCAAATCCTTTACAGGGCATAAAAGGTAATAAACAAACATGAAACAAGATGTGTTTGTGAAACACTATGTCCACCTATATGACGTTTGACCTTGAAGGATGAACTTGACCTTGACCCTTCACCACTGAAAATGTGCAGCTCCATGAGATACAGATGCATGTCAAATATAAAATTGCTAGCNCAAAAACAATATGTCCCCAGTATATACTGGTGGACATAACCAGTATATACTGGTGGACATAAAAACAGTCTCAAACATTCAACCTTTTAAATGCAACCATAACATTGCGTTTTCCTGATTGGCTTGTGTCTTCTATAAATGGTTTCAATTAGAATATCATTAAAGAACATTTTCATGAAAGTCCTTCAAAAGGTATAGGGCATTTGGAGCTGAAAATGTTAAGACAGATGGAAGGGGGATTTAAATGACACTTTTGACCTATTAACTGCTATAAAATTTGTGCCCCCAAAACACACTGGTACTAAAAGTGAGCCTTGCTCTGGGAAAACTGGGCTTAATGCATATGCATAAAGTGCCTTCTCAGATTAGCCTATGCAGTCCGCATAGGCTAATCAGGAACAACACTTTATGCCTAAACTGGATTTTCTTTTAAGAGAGACTTCCTTAAAAAATGAAAAATTCCATGGAAGCCGAAAGTATGGATCCTAATTAGCCTATGAGTACTTCACAGGCTAATCTGGGACGACACTTTATGCACAGGCATAAAGCCTTATTTTCCCAGAGCGAGGCTCACTTTTAGTACCAATGTTGAGGGGGCAAATTATATGGCATTTAATTGGCCAACAGTATCTTTAACCCTTTGCATGCTGGGTAATTTGTCGTCTGCTAAAATGTTGTCTACTGAATTTCTAAAATTAGCATTTTCTTCAATTTTTTTTCAAAGAATACTATCAGAATAGCAAACAGTTTGGATCCTGATGAGACGCCACGTTCTGTGGCGTCTCATCTGGATCCAAACTGTTTGCAAAGGCCTTCACAATCTGGTTCCAGCGCTCAAAGGGTTAACATTACTCGTCCCTCTGTCTGTAACATTTTAATTTCAGCAAGGCTCAAGTGTATTAAGCATGTCCCATGTCCCACCTCTCCCTCTCCCTTCTCCATGCTGGTATAGTCCTCCTCAACGTCGTCTGCCGCCCCCTCTATGGCCAGTATGCCGGCCCGTATGGGCTCGATCATAAACAGCTGCTGCAGCACAGAGTTCATGTAGCATGTGGCCCCGGCGTTCTTCAGACCCACAAACCCCTTGTGGGGCCTCGCGCCCACCGGTGGGAGGTACTCCCACTCTATCAACGGGGCCTCATCTGGAACGGTAAACAAGAGTCTTTAAATATTAAAACACTTTAAATTGTACGTGAATGTATGTTTACAACTTTATGTATGTTCTACTCAAATACTTGTACATTAAAAACTTTGTAAGATGCTTGCATGTATGTATGTTATATCTTACAGAAAGAGTAACTTAGTTTATGTTCCCATCAAATACCTGTTCTTAAGATACTATGTATATTGAATGCTTTTATCACATGCCATGCCCTGTTTCCCATGTAATATAACCATTACATATATTTTTATATTACACATGTGTAATATACTTTTAAGCGTTTCATTGGCTTAGTTTTCGGTTATTGACCAATCGCATTATGTTATTTTGCTGAAATGACGTTGCAACGTCAAATGATGTCACGAAATGTAAACAACATTCCGGATTTATCATTATGTTTGCGTAAATATTTATTTAATTTGCTCATTTAAAAGCATGTGATAAAAAAGATCTGACACTCGTTGTCATATCATACCAAATTTTATTAAACTCGTCCAGGAAATTCGTTAGTAAGCTCGCCAAATTCCTGAACTCGTTTAATAAAATATGGTATGATATGACAACTCATGCCAGATCCTATATGTATGTATGTAAAATCTTATTGAGAAAAATAAAATAAATTATACACACGAAAATAAACAAAAAACAAACAAGACAGTTAGTATCATGAACTATAATGATAAAGGACTTACAAAGTTCTCATTTCTTAAAGTTATTATTAACTTTAAACATCGACCAATGAGCATGCTTGTTACACAAGTATTGCTTTTTACATTAGAGCTTTGATTTCTAATTTTTTAATTTAAGACTTAAATTTAGCTAAGTGAAAAATGGTTGAAGTCACAGAGACTTATTGGTGTTAAGCAATATAATTTATAGAGTATGATTATCAACAAAGACAATGCCCATTCGTTTGCGTAATTTTACTTTTTTTGAGAATTTCAATAGTCAATAAGTAAATTTAATAGCCAATTAAGGCTACTGATAAAACATTCCCAGCTATATTTACCTCCATCATGCCCTAAGTGATGCACATTTAAGGAACATTTTTTGTACTCACAAAATGAGGAAACATACCACAAAAATACATATAACTACATGAGGCATTGTAGCAAATAACTGACACCAGCAACCAAGGCCCGTAAAATAAGCAAATTTGTTGAATTGATATCCCCCACCAATTTCTAAATTTTGTGACAGACGGACAGACAGAATGACGGACGGACGGAATGACAGACAACGCCAATGCTATATCCCTCCGCTTTTGGCGGGGGATAAAAAGCATGCAAAGTATGTTGAAAGTGCAGTTGTCCACTTACTGCTGTAGTACATTTCAATGAGTAGGGCCGTGAGAGCCTTGAGGTTGGGCACACATCGTGTACACAGGGCGACCAGCAGCTCATAGGCCGCCACCACAGTGGCGGGGGTGGAGCAGACGGGCGTGGCCTGCTCCAGGGGCAGCTCCCCGCTCGACTTGCGGCACTGCAGCACCACCTTGGAGGCCGGGAACACAAAGTCCTCAACCAGCTCCTGGCACAGATAGAGGGATAGTATGAGAGGCGTTATGGGATAATGGGGCTTAATGCAAGTGCGTGAAGTATCGTACCATATTAGCCTCTGCAGTCCACTATCCACCAAGACTGGATTTTCAAGACCTCCTTTAAACAATAAATTCAATAAAAGCGAAAGTGTCGTCCCTGATTAGCCTGTGCAGACTGAACAGGCTTATCTGGGATGACACTTTATGCACATGCTCATATGCGGCCACCACGAACACAACCAGCTCCTGGGCAGAGATATGTGGCGTATTCTGAGAAACTGGGCATAATGCTTGTGCGTAAAGTGTCATCCCAGATTAGCCTCTGCAGTCGGCACAGGCTAATCAGGGACAAAACTTTCCGCCTAGACTGGATTTTCGTTAAGAAGAGACTTTCTTTAAACAAAAAATTCAATAAAAGCAGAAACTGCAATTAAGGTTGCCATGGCGTAATGGATATAGTGTCCACCTAGAGGTCACGGTTCCCATCCTCATTGTGGCAGGGGTTCTTTAAATATCCCCCCCCCAAAGACACCAAGTACATGTTCTACCCAGGAGAATGAATACACAGCATTCAAATAAGCCTTTTGATGCAATTTGGCTTTAAAAAAGAGCTTTGTTTGTGAAACACAATACCCCTACTGCGTTTTAAAGCCGCATGGCAGCTCTTTTATTTTAGAGTTTTTTTTTTAAGTCCAAGGCCTGTAACTTTGTAAAAAAATCAATGGATCCGAACCAAACTCACACTTCATCTGCAGGTCATGTAGGTAGACTCACATACCCAAAAATCAGGTCAGTATCTGGACAGAAAGACAGACAGACTGCTCTATGCCAAACTACCCGGAACATAAAAATCTGTTTAAACTACCTTGATGAGGTTGACGCCCGCAGGCTGTGCGCCCATCTGGTACTTCTTCTCGGGGCTCTGGAAGGCCAGCAGCTCCTTGGTGATGCCCAGGTGACCCTCTAGAAGGGTCTCCTCCACGCGACACTCTCCACTCGAGATCACCGACTCCTGGACAGGGTAATATAGATATGAGTTTCGTTCTGAGAAAAGGGGGTCTAAATGCATGTTTGTAAAGTGTCATCCCTGGACGGGGCAGGGAGGCCCAGGGGTGTGATTGAGTTGAAGGGGAGGAAAATTCTTTCGACTGATTTTTACTTCAGGAATCGCGTGCTAATGCAATGAAAGATCTGAAAACAAACATTTAAATAAACACCTTCTTAAACTGCATAACAAAATTGATTTATGAAAACCTTTATAACTTCACATTTAACATATCATGCAAGTTAACAGTATGACTTGTGATAAAAAACAAATATGTGCTCCGAATCCTGTAAACAATTCCGGCAATCCCAGAGAGTTTGTGAGATTCATTCGTTCTTTCAATTATCTTCACAAAGATGCCATTTGCACACGAATCAGCAAAGAAATACCAAATACGTTTTAAAAGACCGATTTTAATTGGAAGAATGGGAAACGACAGCCAATCAGAACGCTTGTTACAAAATGCTTAAGCGGAATATACCAGTGTAATAAACTGAGAGGTTTCACTGCCCGCTGATATTTCGGGTCGCTTATGAAAAACGTCTGCGGAATCAGCCACCCCCATTTTTTTAAATGAATTTATGCTTATCTCCAAAATTACCCCGGGACAACCCCATCTGCAGAAAACCTCTGGAGGACAGTGTTTTATGAGCCAAGCTCAGTGAAAACTGGGCTTTATGCATATGCGTAAAGTATCGTCTTAGATTAGTTTGTGTAGTCTGCACAGGCTAATCAGGGACAACACTTTCTGCCTAGACTGGATTTTTATTAAGAAGAAACTTCCTTTAAACAAAAAATTTCATAAAAGCGGAGAGTGTCGTCCCTGATTAGCTTGTATGCACTGCATAGGCTAATCTGGGACCATGCTAAATGCACATGCATTAAGCCCGCATATTACAGAGCATGGCTCATACAGATTTAAAGGGAGGAATGGGGACATGTTCATTGTAATATAGCAAGATTACAGGCAGATGATAGGGGATTCTCATTGTAAATTGAAAGCCCTTGAAAAATAGCTGTCTGAAAACCAACAAATCCATTGTCAAACTAAGTCTCAAAGTTAAGATCAGACGAAGAATTGTCAATGAGTAGTCAAAATTTCTGAAATGCAATAACTTATACCTTGACAGTCTTCAGCCACTGTATCTCATTGTTCAACAATGCCTCTGCATTTGGAAGCTGTACATCCGTGGTAAACGCGTAGTTCAACAATCTAAAATTAAGAACAACAAACCTCAGATGTACCTCAATAGAATAACTTTCACAAAGCAAATCGAATTCATATTGACCTACCATGTTAGCTAATGATTGCACTTTTTTCTATCACATGTTTGGCAGTTTAATCTACTTCATACAATAAAAAATGTGCATGATTTTTGACATTTACCACAGTGCATGTAAAAAGGTTTGTGATTGTTTAAGAATAAACAATAAATGTTTAATAATCACTGTTGTTTGCAATCATTATTGTCGATGTCTTGTGAAAGGAAAGAAAGGTAAAGAAAATAAATAATACCATAAAAATTATGACAGATTACTACAACTAGGTCCTTTTTTTCTCTTTAGCACAACTCAGCTTTTAATCAGTTAAGTGGAATACTGTTAAGTCTAACTCCCCATTATTGCTTTTTGTTTGTTTGGATTTTTCCGCTCTTTTGAACAGTATTTCACCCATATTGCAGCAGTGAGTAAACTTAATGACACTTCTGCTGGATAAGCTGGTTTACCAGTTCTAAGTGCACATACTTGTGGCGTATTCTGAGAAAATTGGGCAAAATGCTTGTGCGTAAAGTTTCATCCCAGATTAGCCTGTGCAGTCCGCACAGGCTAATCTGGGACAACACTTTCCGCCTAAACTGGATTTTCCCTAAGAAGAGACATCATTTAAAAAATAATAATAATAAAAGCGGAAATTGTCGTCCCTTATATAATCTGGGATGCCAATTTACGCACAAGCATTTTGCCCAGTCTTCTCAGAACACGCCACACTTATGCCAGTAAATGACTTAAGAGAGGGGGAGAATGGCTGAAGAACTGATTTCATGACCAATTACCACACAAAATATACAACTTGGCCTCAAAACAACCAGTGTTCCTTGGATTTGTATTCCAGGGCTATATCAACTGAGCAAGCTGACCCGGTCAACTCTTCATTTTGAAATAACAATTAAACATAATCCACATGTACTCACCGACATAACAAATGGAAATACTCATTAGCTTGTTTAGCATTGTCCTTTGCTAGAGTCTGAAAAGAATAACATTGAAGTAAATGCTTAATTCAACACCATTTGCAAACTAAACATGTATGGTCCAATGAAAATGACTGGGCACTTGTTTGTTTCTGTGATGTTTGATCAATTTTTTTTATCAATTTACTGATTGTATGTATTGTTAAGGCTCATTTGATAATATTCTGTCCATATAAAGTGTATCTTTCACCGGCCTTTTATATTGGGGACATATAAATCATTAATGCATATGAACCTTGCTCTGGGAAAACTGGGCTTAATGCATGTGTGTAAAGTGACGTCCCAAATTTGCCTGAACAGTTCACACACGCTTATCAGGGTCGACACTTTACTCTATCATTGTATTTTTCATTAAAAAGAAGACTCTTCTTAGCAAAAATCCTGTTAAGGTGGAAAGTGTTGTCCCTGATTAACTTGTGCGGCCTGCACAAGCTCATTTTGGACAACACTTTACACACAAGCATTACCTCCCATTTTCCAAGATCAAGGTTCACAAGTATATTAAGCAGCTGCACAATTTTTATAGTAACACATCTTGAGATAATCAGTATGACAGGACGCACATTACAGCCATTTTTTGGCCAACTGGGAAAAGTACCGGTACCAGCCCAATTGGGAAAAATTAGCGCAAAAACCCTACTTACTGATAGCACTGTGAACAGCAACTGGATGAAGAACACTACAGGCTTGTGTGTGCTGCTGCACTTGGTGGCCATCAGGAAGAACTGCTCGGATGCTGAGGCTCTCACAGGTCTGAAATGACAACGAAAGAATGAGACGCGCTCTGGGAAAAGTGTCGTCCCAGATTAGCCTGTGCAGTCCGCACAGGCAAATCATGGAAGACACTTTTCAATTAAACTGGGATTTTGCTAAGAAGAGACTTCTTTTCAACAAGAGATGTGTTTGTCAGAAACACAATGCCCCCTACTGCACTGCTTTGATTTTTTTGTTGTTGTTGACCTTTGACCTTGAAGGATGACCTTGACTTTCACCACTAAAAAGGTGCAGCTCCATGAGATACACATGCATGCCAAATATCAAGTTTTTTATGATCAATATTGCAAAAGTTATGACCATTTTTCGAAACCTAAACGCAAAACCTATATGCAAAACATACGCAAAGTGTGACGGAATTTAAGACGGACAGACAGATGGACAGACAGACAGACGGGCAGTGCCATCACTATATGCCCACCTTCAGGGGCATAATAAAACAAGAGATGTGTTTGTCAGAAACACAATGCCCCCTACTGCGCCGCTTTTTTTTTTTACCTCAAAGGATGACCTTGACCTTTCACCACTCAAAATGTGCAGCTCCATGAGATACACATGCATGCCAAATATCAAGTTGCTATGATCAATATTGCAAAAGTTATGACCATTTTTTCGAAACCTAAACGCAAGTGTGACAGAATTTCAGAAGGACAGACAGACAGACGGACAGTGCGATCACTATATGCCATCCTACTGGGGGCATAAAAATACCATTATAAGCGGAAAGTTACATGCATTTAGCCACGTTTTTCCAGAGCTCATCTCAAATAAGTTGACTGTTGGGAAAACCTTCGTAAGTACTTGATCACATCTTCTTATTTTCATTACCCATATAACAATTTTTTTTTTAACTGCTTCTGAAAGTGATAAAAATTAAGGAAAATATGCAATCTGAACATTATTTCACTGCAATTTAGTGAAATAAGTCTCATTTCAAACAACAATTTTACCATGAAGGAAACTTTTATGCAAAATTCATTTAGCATACGTTTGTACATAAGAGACATCGTAACCCATTTGGATTGTTATAGATGGTTTAGGAAATATAGGCCCAGACACTATTTCCTAGCCAACTAACCTTCTCGACATTCATCTAGGTGGCATAATACTTTTCAGTATACACTGTATTCAATATTTAAGCATTTTCTTCAAAATGTTTATGTTAAGCTGTGTATTGAGTTTACACGTTCACCTTTATCAGCTTATTTTGAAGGTGACTCATCTGTGAGATTGGACAAACACTGCAAGTCTTAGATCTAGTGTTGCGTAATACTAGCCCACCCACAGATTAGCCTGCGCAGTCTTCACAGTCTTATCTGGGAGGACACTGTACGCACATGCATTAAGCCCTGTTTTCCCAGACTGCTTGTCCCACTCACTTGTTCCTGCAGTGCAGTAGGCAGTCCTTGATGAACTGCTGCCAGGCCTTGTCCTTGTGTAGAGCCTCTGTAGCGCTTGGACACAGTAGCATGCACACCGTCAGCACCTCCATGGCCTCCCGGGACACTGTCAGGTCATCTGGGTCGGGGGTCAACTCCTGGGGTCATGTACACAGTATATGGTTACAGGCAACATAATGATTAAGGGACACTGTCAGGTCATCTGGGACAGGGGTCAACTCCTGGGGTCATTTACACACTATATGGTTACAGGCTACATAATGATTAATGGTCACAGTAACATGCAAACATCAATTCATTTGGGTCAGGGGTCAACTTTATTTTGACTATTATGCATACTTTTTTAAGCCGAAGTAATTTCTACATATTTGATAAATAAATACCTCAAAATAAATTTTTTATTTGCACTTTTAACTAGGACTAGAACTCCGGGAGTTGGATGTGTCACTTGATGGTAATGGATTAACCAAGACAGGGTTTTTTTTGGCCCGATTTTATAGCCGAATAACGGCTATGTTCCCAATGGCAAAAAGTATACTTTTTTCCCAAAATTTGGTAAAAAATTCCCAATTTCCAAAAAAAAAAAAAAAAAAAAAANAGAGGTAAAAAATTGTATGCGCATGGAAAGGTGTTGTCCAGATACACATGCATACCAAATATGAAAGCAAAATCTTAAAGGACACAGTAGTAATGAGCCTTTTTCAAATAGCGGTCGCAGATTTTGAAACCTGAATGCTGACCTCAAGTTCAAGGTTAAGGTCACAGGAGTCAAAAATTTTATACGCATGGAAAGGTGTTGTCCAGATACACATGCATACCAAATATGAAAGCAATATCTGAAGGGACACAGTAGTTATGAGCCTTTTTCGAATCGCGGTCGCAGATTTCGAAACCTGAACGCTGACCTCAAGTTCAAGGTCACAGGGGTAAAACATTGTATGCGCATAGAAAGGTGTTGTCCAGATACACATGCATACCAAATATGAAAGCAATATCTTAAGGGACACATTAGTTATGAGCCTTTTTCGAATCGCGGTCGCAGATTTCGAATCGCGGTCACAGATTTCTAAACGCTTATCTCAAGTTCAAGATCACAGGGGTAAAAAATTGTATGCGCATGGAAAGGTATGGAAAGGTGTTGTCCAAATACACATGCATACCAAATATGAAAGCAATATCTGAAGGGACACAGAAGAAATGAGCCTTTTTCGAAAAGTGTGACGCCGCAGATGCCGCCGCCGACAAAGTAACACCTATATGTCCCCTGACCATAGTCAGGCGATACAAAAACAGTCTGTTTAAGTCTTTAGCAACTGGGATAAGATAAATTTAAATACATAGACAAAGCAGTACATGGAAGCACTTGAAGATATTTTTTTTCACATGCCATACCCTGTTTCCCATGTTATATAACCATTACATATATTTTTATATTACTTATGTGTAATATACTTTTGAAGCGTCTTCATTGGCTTAGTTTTCGTTTATTGACCAATCACATTTTGATATTTTGATGAAATGCAAATGACGTCAAAAAATGTAAACAAAATTCGAGATTTATCATTATGTTTGCGTTAATATTTATTTAATTTGCTCATTTAAAAGCATGTGATAAAAAAAGATCTGACAATCGTTGTCTTATCATACCATATTTTATTAAACTCGTTCAGGAAATTTGTTAGTAAGCTCGCCAAAGGCTCGCTTACTAACAAAATTCCTGGACTCGTTTAATAAAATATGATATGACAACTCATGCCAGATCCTATATCTCCTGTAAAAGTCTGACAAAAATGGCATGCAAAAAATGTGAAGTGTTGCACAAAGAATCTTTTTTATGTTATTTTAAACAAAATGCAATAATTCTTTTTTTAAATTACACAATTATGAAAGAATGAATGTGCTGTAGCACATGCAGATAATTATTTTGAAAGTTTGATGAAAAGCACAAACAAAGTGTAGGAGATGCGCACAGCAGCTTTTATAAGTTATTTTAAATAAAGGGCAATAAAAATAACACAATCATGAAACCTTAATTATGCGCTGTAGCACTTGCAATAATTGTTCTTTGGATAATTATTCCAAAAAAGTTTGACGAAAATCACAAAATTGAGTTACCCACAAAAGCTTTTTTGAAAATAATTTTAAACAAAGGGCAATAACTCCTTAAAACAAGAGATGAGTTCGTCAGAAACACAATGCCCTGCTTTGTAATAAAATTTCTATTTATCATTTGGCAGGTATAGAAATTATCTCCCTTTAAAGCTTATTACTTCCCAATGGATTTTGTTTTTTGACCTTTGAACTTGAAGGATGACCTTGACCTTTCACCACTCAAAATGTGCAGATCCATGAGATACACATGCATGCCAAATATCAAGTTGCTATCTTCAATATTGCAAAAATTATGACAAACGTTAAAGTTTTCAGACGGACGGACAGACAGACGGACAGTTCAACTGCTATATGCCACCCTACCGGGGGCATAAAAAACGTAATCATGAAACCTTGAAAATATGCACTGTAGAACTTAACAGATAAATATTGTGTAAAGTTAAAGTTAAAATGTGTTGTAATCTGCAGTATTGTTTCATTTGTTGTCACATACCTTCTCATGTGACATGTGTATGTCCTCGTTGGAGGCGTGGACTAGATGCAGTGAGCCGCTCCCAGACGACCAGGTGATCTTCTGTATGGCCTTGATGGTGTTCAGATCTGGGCTCACACCTGTCGCCTGCACAAGTACAAGTAATAACTAGAGCTTTGTCACACAGGTGACAAATACCCCCACATGCCGCATTGACACAGAATATTTTGCATTTAAAAACGCACTAAGTATATTTTGCATGTAAAAATGCACTAAGTGACCCCGTGACCTAGTTTTTAACCTGATATGACCCATATTCGAACTTGACCTCGAACTTGACCTAGACATCATCTAGATACAACTTCTGACCAAGTTTGGTGAAGATTGGATGAAAACTACTCGAATTAGACAATAGCGGACAACCAATACGGACCGACCGACAGGCAGACAAGCTCACTCCTAAATCCCCCCCCCCCCTAAACTTCGTTTGTGGGGGTATAATTACATAAGAGTCGGAAAAACGAATGAACCTTGCTATGGGAAAACGGGGCTTCAATGCATGTGCGTAAAGTGTCGCGCCAGATTAGCCTGTGCCGTGTGCACAGGCTAATCAGGGACGACACTCTCCGCTTCTATCTTTTGTTTTGTGTAAAGAAAATCTCTTCTTAATGAAAATCCAGTTTAAACGGCAAGAGTCGTCCCTGATTAGCCTGTACAAACTGCACAGGATTATCTGTGACGACACTTTACAAACAAGCATTAAGCCCCGTTTTTCCCCAAGACTCAAATAAATGAAAAGGAAAATATAACAGCAGTGGAAAACGGTTAATTAAGAATAGGAATAAGGTAAATATTATTATTTATTGTCACATCAGTTCCATATCAGTTCCATAAAACTAAATATCTGAAGAGAAAAAAAAGGGTTCTTAATGAGTTCCTGTTCAGCCAGGTTTTGGCCGAGCCTGTTGGCGACATTGCGCACGGTGTACGTACCTGTTCAGCCAGATTTTGGCCAAGCCTGTTGGCGACATTGCGCGCGGTGTACTCGGTGGTCTGGTTAGGGATGTGGTGCAGTGCCTGCTGCAGTATTACGGCGTGGCTGTGCTCGGCCGAGGTGACCTGCACTGCGCGCGGCTCTTGGTTGCACGCGTCCACAACCACCTGCAGCTTGGCGTAGGCCACCACGTTCAACATCAGCTTGCACATCTTCAGGGCCGATACGTACGCAGACCTGACAAACCAACAGTGACACACATTACAAATGAAGTGGATTCATCACACTAGTTCTCTCATATAATATTTATTATAGTTCTAGGATATTAAAGCCAAAACTTACTAACAACCAGATGCTGTATTAAGTCAAACACTTAGCATAGACATTCTTTTAAACTTTCAAAATTTTACAAGTTTGATGCTAATACAGCTACCTCATAGTACTTATAATAGTAAAAGTATTATATCTGCTATTATATTCTGTTTCAGATAATTGTTTATGTCAGTGGACAGCTAGTAACTGTTTATGTCAGTGGACAGCTAGTAACTGTTTATGTCAGTGGACAGCTAGTAATGTTTATACCTTCTGGTGGGCAGGTCTGCATTAGGCAGGAAGTTGTTCTTGGTCAGCATGTTCAACGACAGCTGCACCCCACCACTCTTGATGAAGTTGCACTGAAATGGAAATGTTCCTCGCCCTGTGAAAAGGGTTTAATGCATGTGCGTAAAGTGTCGTCAGGGGCTGGATTTTTGCTAAGAAGAGTCTTTCTTTAAACGAAAATATCATAAAAGCGGAAAGTGTCGTCCCTGATCAGCCTGTGCGGACTGCACAGGTTAATCTGGAACCACACTTTACACACATGCATTTAACCCCATTTTCACAGAGCAAGACTCAAATGTTTAACTGAACCACTCATAACCCTTATTGATAAATAGAGGTTTCTCAGGGATGTACTTAACACATCCATACCGCTTTGTCAGCTTTGTTCAAGGGCTTCTAACTCAGGAATGTGTAATAATGAGAACCAGTAATGCCTACAATCTTGCTACTGCACAAATATTCCATAATTATATTGATGCAATTTTAAATAATTTGTCTCAATACAATCAATTTTTTTCAAATCACTTACTTGAAAGTGGAAAGCGTCCTCCGACATTGGGTCTTGTGAGGGCATCAACATCGCATAGGCAACCTGGAATACAAGGAGTGTGACTTATAGATAGCACATGATTCACAACACAGATCATACTTTAATACTAAACTATTTTGAAGGATGCTGAGTAGTAAGTCAGTTGCATACATGTACATGAATGAATATGAAAATAATGTCATTGTGAACACTCAGCTCAATAATATTAAGTTAAAATTTAGTTTGCTTTTTTCAATTTCTGCTCATGACAGAAAACATATTTTTGAGAACAATCAATACTATTTTATACTTATGATTAACATTTTTGTAATCCAAATAAATAGATAGAATACACTAGAATATGCATCAAAATCTGTTTGTTTAACTTGAATTATAATTGTGTTTTTCCTTTAACAACAAGATACCCATATAAGTAAACATTTATAACCTTACGGCATTATCCCAAATATGAGCCTTGTTCTGGGAAAACTAGGCTTTATGAATGTGGGTGAAGTGTCGTCCTAAATTAGCCTGTGCAGTCCGCACAGGCAAATCAGGGACAACACTTTCCCTTCTATGGTATTTTTTGTTTGAAAAAGTCACTTGTTAGCGAAAATTAATTTAGTCAGAAAGTGTCGTCCCTGATTAGCCTGATATTGGACGACACTTTACGCACATGCATTAAGCCCAGTTTTCCCATAACATGGTTCATAAGACTGCCATCAAGCCTACACCCACCTCTATATTATAGATGACCTGTGTGGGAGAGGTGTTGAAGAACATGGCCTCCAACTGCTGGGACATGCTGCTCCCTTTCCTAGCATGATCCGCACATACAGTCTTGAAACTTTCCTTGGTCGCTGAGTCTGGAATAAACATTTGAGTCTCGCTCTGTGAAAAGGGGTTTTAATGCAAGTGCATTTAGTGCCGTCCCAGATTAGCCTGTGCAGCCCACACAGGCTAATCAGGGATGACACTTTCCACCTAAACTGGATTTTTTGCTAAGAAGAGACTTCCTTTAAACGAAAAATATCATAAAAGCGATAAGGGTCGTCCCTGATTAGCCTGTGCTGACTGCACAGGCTAATCTGGGATGACACTTTACGCACATGCATTAAACCCCCTTTTCACAGAGCAAGGCTTTTTTTCAGAAGTTGTATATCTGGGAAATGTTTCATATTTATTGCAGATTAGTTCATGCAATTAATTTCTTAATATAATTATAAATAACTGTTATTAAAGAAAACATAAGTGATCTTCAAAACAACATAAACATTTCAAGTTTGAAGTAATTTACTGTGTAAGTATAAATAAATCATGTGGACATAAATCAAAATTGTAAATCATATTCTTTGTTTGCAGGACCCTTTAGCTTAGTTATTGGTGACTGTATATATTCTCAGTCAGTACTACGATGACCTACCAGCAGGCATGAGTTTGAGGAGGATGCGCGCCGTGTCACGTAGCTTGGGCACCTGTAGTGAGCAGCCCAGGTCTGATAGTTGGAACAGGAACAGCGCGTATCGCTGATTGTTGGACATCAACTGTAGAAACAAGTGAAGCAAATTTGCTTTAATCAAGTATATATGTACCCAGGTCTGGGCAAACGGGGCTTAATTCATGTGCGTAAAGTGCCATCCCAGATAAGCCTGTGCAATTTCGTTTATAAAGGGGGTCTCTTCTGAATAATTTTCCAGTGTAGGCGGAAAGTGTTGTCCCTGATTAGCTTGTGCTGACTACACAGGCTTATCTGGAATGACACTTTACGTACATGCATTAAGCACAGTTTTCCCAGAACAAGACTCATTTGTTCCCACATCAAATGAACATTTCACAGCATCAACTGTAGATAGAAGTGGAGCCCCAACATTATGTCTACTTGGCAAGTAGTTGAATGTGCGAGGTATTGCTAGGCACAAAACACATGTTTATTTGGTATTGAGCGACAATTGGGTCTCAGATTAACAGACTGATGCAGGATTGCATTACACTACGAGCAAAAAACATCAATATAATAACATTTATTGAGCAGCGTTCTCAGAAAACATGGCTTAATGCATGTGTGTAAATTGCTGCCCCAGACTAGCCTGTGCAGTCCACACAGGCTCATAAGGGACAACACTTTCCACTTTTCATGGTCTCTCTTTAGCTTAAATCCAGTTAAGACAGAAAGTGTCATCACAGATTACCCTGTGCATAGCACAGGCTAATCTGGGACAACACTTTACGCACAGATTTCTCAACACAAGGCTTAATTACATACCACACCGGGAAGACAGTTCTCTGCCTCAATGTTTGGCCCTTCAAAGCCCTGTTGAGGTGAGCCCCCGGAGCTGTCTGAGCTGGTGTCTGGGCTGGATGGCATCGAGTTACCCACGTGGACCAGCTTGGCAGATAGCAGCTGAAACAGCAATAGAAACGATTATATCAACACACTTGGCAGAAAGGAAAATTTTCAACTGCAGTTGGACTACCTACCAGGTAGCTGGAATATTCTTTGCAAACTGGGTCTGTCAAGTTTTTTAAGAGAGGAAAGGGAGTGTGTTTATTTTAGCATTAGCCCAGTTTTCCCAAAACGCGGGCTCATATGATTATCTTGGTCCAGTTCCTGATCTATTCACCAACTTGTCCCTGAGAGGGATCTGGAAGATGAGTTTCAACAGTAATCACATTCTGGGAAAACTGGGCTAAATGCATGTGCATTAAGTGTTGTCCCAGATTAGTTGTCAGGAGAATCATACGAGCCTTGTACGTAAAGTGTCTTCCCAGATTAGCCTGTGCAGTCTGCACAGGCTAATCAGGGACCACACTTTCCGCTTAGACTGAGAAACGCAAAAGAGAAACTTCCATTAAAGGAAAAATAACATTATTAAAGCGGAAAGTGTCGTCCCTGATTAGCCTGTGCGGACTGCACAGGCTAATCTGGGACGACACTTTACGCACAAGGCTCATATGATTCTCCTGATCCAGCCCCCACTCCACTCACCATCTTGTCCCTGAGAGGGACCTGTGAGATGAGTTTCTTGTCCTCTGCCGGTTCCAGGAGGTCTCCATTCACGTACAGGTCTACCTTCACATTGCTGTTGGCCTTCACACGGTGCAGGATGTGGCGTCGCACAGCGCCTGGCAACACACAACACAATTGAGCCTCGTTCAGCGAAAAGGGGGCTAAATACATGTGCATAAATTGTCATTTCTGATAAGGATCGGCAGTCTGCACAGGCTAATCAGGGAAAACACTTTTCGTTTTATGGTATTGTTAGTTTCTTAGCAAAAATTAGAAACTGGTTTTGTTCTAAGTAGAGACTTTATTTAAAGAAAACTATCATAAAAGCGGAAAGTGTCGTCCCTGATTAGCCTGTGGAGACTGCACAGGATGATCTGGGACAACACTTTATGCACATGCATTAAAACCCCTTTTCACAGAGCGAGGCTCAATTTCAAGGAATCACCCCTTAGATTTCAACAATTGTTTGGCTTGATCAGAATTCTTGAACTTAAAGAAACCAGGGCTTTCTTTTCACTCTCATTTTGAAAATTTGAAATTTGGATTATAAGAAATATGATTTTAGACTATTATGTTTGATAATGAGAAAGTAAAACTCATAATAGACAAACAAGAAACTAGAAGTGTGTCACAGACATTGATGCCCCCAAAAAACATGTTTGGACACAGACAAATCCATTATATATATTTTACAGTAGACAAATGGCAATTCTTAAGTTTATGTACAGATGTAGTAAGAAGATCAGGAGGTTACCTATGGTTTCGTTGGTGTGCGACCAGATCTCAATATCCTCCACCTGTCTGCCCTGGTTGGGAAACCGCACCATCAACGACACCAGCTTACCTCGACACGCCCTGGCGGGAAATACATGAAAACATGGAGTCATAGAAATAAGGAGTGTGATTTAAGAACCGCCTCAGTTAAGGAAAATGCATTACCTACTTTACAGGGTTCAATTAAACTCTTCATTTGTATATACATCATGCAAAGTTAATAAATAATTGTAAAACAAGTTTGACATTGAAAAGGAGGAAATCAGCTGAAGGCGGAGAAATCACACCTCTGGAAATAGATCTAAATTGTTCAGTTGCAAGAAAGCCTATATTGAAAGGAAATTTACATTAAGGATTATGGCTTGGAAGAACACACTGTTTCTTTGTTGGTTGTTCAAATTAACTTATTGACAAAGAACAGTCTGCTTTCACCAAGTTTATTTAAATGGAAAGGAAAAAAGAGATCATCAATTTTTCTGTGCAGATTAACAACTCTGGATCTTAATAAAATTATACATCAAAGTGATATTTAAAAAACTCTGTTGAGCAGGTATTTTTCATTTAATACAATGTCATGATATTGCTATTCCATGCTTATTAGTCTGATTTTAAAATTCAATTTTTATAAATAATTGTATGCATAAAAAGCGCAGTCTGTCCAACTACAAAGTCACATATAAATAGTTTTTAAAAGGTGACTGTTGTGTACCTGCTAAGTGGCAGGATGGACCTCTCCTCCCCGAACTGTTCATCACACTCGTTGACGTACTCCTTGAGCACCGTGAGTACACGGATCATACGCACCGTCTCCTGCATCAGGCGGGGGCTGGACTCCTTGTCTGTTTCCAGGATGGACACCGTGTCATACAGAGCCTGCGCACGGAAATATAATACCATAATGGACATAGTGTCATACAGAGCCTGCGCACGGAAATATAATACAGGATGGAAACCGTGTCGTA
>VMBQ01002690.1:107294-125748 GCA_007657795.1 Dreissena rostriformis
GTCCTGGCCAATATCTCCTCCTACACTATTAGCACTAGAACCTTGAAACTTACACACATGGTAGCTATGAGCATATGTGCGACCCTGCACTATTTGGAATTTTGATCTGACCCCTGGGTCAAAAGTTATGAGGGTTGGGATGGGGCTGGGTCAGAGATTTTCACATTTTTTTTTTTTTTTTACATTTACTTCTTCATTTCTACATCGATTCACTTCAATTACATTCGAAAGTGTGTTTCGGATTAAAAATGCGTTAACATCGACATTCGGGAGTGGGTTTAGGATTACAAACTTAATTATTCTCATTTGAGATTTGAACAAAACATTAAATTGATACTGGACCTCTCTTATGACAATACGGTCAATCTTAACCATGGATGGCCCCATTCCCAACCCTGGGGCACCCCGTCCACATAGGCCACACCCACCCAAAATTGCCTTTAACTATAATTTCTTCATTTTTACACGGATTCACTTTAAATTGATACTGAACTTCTCTTATGACAATATGGTCAATCTCAACTATGCATGGCCCCATTACCAATCCTTGGGCGCCCCGCCCACATAGACCACACCCACCCAAAATTGCCTTTTACTATAATTTCTTCATTTCTGCACTGATTCACTTCAAATTGATTATGAACCTCTCTTATGACAATACGGTAAATCTCAACTATGCATGGCCCCATTACCAACCCTGGGACTTCGCCCACATAGACCACACCCACCCAAAACTGCCTTTTACTATAATTTCTTCATTTCTACACCGATTCACTTCAAATTGATACTGAACTTCTCTTATGACAATACGGTCAATCTCAACTATGCATGGCCCCATTTCCAACCCTGGGGCACACCTAGGTCAAACATTCGGCGTGGGGATATGGTCGGCCTCTGCCGCGCCATTTCTAGTTATAAATGTTAACTCCAAAATATCGCTTTCTATGAATTACAACAGATTCAATTTTCAAAGTCCACAAGAAAATGACTCGTAAAGTAATAACGTTTTGCACACTATCCGCATAGGCATATATTCAATATATTAAAGTCCTAAATGTTGATATTTTCAGCCAATGTAATGGAGGGTTGGAGAACAGTTTCCTGATACTTTCATGTTTTTGATAGCACCCAACTGTGAAGTCTGCAAAGGCTCATCAGGTACAACACTTTCCGCTTTTCTGGAATTTTTCTTTTAAAGGAAGTCCCTACTATACGAACATCCAGTCTAAGCGGATAGTGTTGTCCCTGTTTATCCTATGTGGACTGCACAGGCTAATCTTGGACGACATGCCTCAAACCCCATTTTCAAAGAGCTAGGTTCATAAAAAAAAAACCTGGACAAGTACACCAATAAGAGATGGATGTTGCCACTCATTAACATCTAACAAAGCCTGCATTCCTACCCTCCACAGGTAGTCGTAGCCCACAAGTTCAAGGTCATCCATCATGAAGCCTCCTCGCCTCTTCTGTATCAACTTGTTCTCCTTGCTGTTCACATGCTTGAAGAATCGCTCAAAACAGCTGCAGCAGATACAACACAGACTCATTAGCAACATAATTTGAGCCACGTTCCTGGGAAAACTGGGCTTACTGCATGTACGTAAAGTATCGTCCTAGATTAGCCTGTGCAGGCTAACCAGGGACAACACTTTCCAATTTAATGGTATTATTTGTTTAAAGGAAGTCTCTTCTTAGCGAAAATCCAGTATAGGCGCAAAATGTTGTCCTTGATAAGCCTGTGCGAACTGCACAGGCTAATCTGGGACGACACTTTACGCACATGCATTAAGCCCCATTTTCCCAGAGCAAGGCTCAATTTAATTCACTTTAACAGCTGTGATTAATAGAAACACTTTAGGCAAAAGAATAATTAAAAACAATTTGAATTGCTTCAAACAAAGAGCTTAAACAGTAACAGAGTAATAACAGGACCTCCATACGTTCCATTAACTAGCTAAAGTACTTTTAAGTTATGGCAGGATCCAGAATTTAGTTTTCAATTATTTCTGATCATATTATTTATTATATTATAACCATATGAAGCACCATTTTGGTCTAAAAAAACACTGAAATAACATGCATATTCCCCATATGGCCCTCTAACCTTAATCGAGTTTCATTAACTGAGCTCAAGTACTTTTGGGTTGTTGCAGGATCGAGATTTTAGTTTTAATTATTTCTGTAGCCATAACACAATTTTGGATGGATGAAAAACTGAAATAATGTGCATATTCCCCATATGGCCCCTATCAACAAACCGAGTTTAATAAACCTTGCATAGGCACTTTTTGTGTGATTGGTGCAGATCCTTATTAAGACAGGGGGACAGATGGACGAACCAGGTGCAAATCTACAGGATAGGACACTGAAAAGCTTTGAAGGTTAATATTTTGTTGATTAAATATCAAATTCATGTAAATGTATTAAAAGCACAAATAATGGAGCATGTTATCAACAAAGCATTAGGTTGCAAACCTAAAATTATCACAGCAACAGATTTCAGACATAAGTAATCAATGGTTATTTACTTCATTCCATTTTCTGTCAGCTGACTGGGGTCAAATTGTAGCACATTCTTTTCAAAGAACTCTCGGGTGATCTCTGGATCTAAGTCTGGCTCATCCCCCATCAACTGCAAAAAGGAATACATTTGAGTCACGCTCCGTGAAAAGGGGGTTTAATGCATGTGCGTAAAGTGTCGTCCCAGATAAGCTTGTGAAGTTCGCACAGGCTAATCAGGGACAACACTTTTCGCCTAAACTGTTGTTTTACTAAGAAATGACTTTCTTTAACGAAAGTATCATAAAAGCGGAAAGTGTTGTCCCTGATTAGCCTGTGCGCACTGCACAGGCTAATATGGGACTACACTTTACGCAAATGCATTAAACCCCCCCCCCCTTTTGTTAAAGAAAACTTTCTTATTTGCCCATATGTATTTGAATCGTGTCACAGAATTTTCTATTGAATATTTAAACACCTTAGGACTACAAAGGCACAAACCAAATGTGTTAATCAAAAAAGGAGGTCCTTGTAATACTCTAGGGTGATTCATTTAATTTTTGTTCAATATCCCAAAATATATTTGTATTGTTCTTTATGAACATTGTTACAGGCTTTAACCAAAAATAAACAACACAAATATCCATGAGAATCAGTTTTGCTGAAAGCAACTGTGTCAAAAATATTCGTATTCACACTCTCAAGGAAATGTATACAACATTATGAGGCATTTCACAACATAAATAATGACCACCAATGGCTGAGCATCTAAACAGCAATAGAAAAATGAACATCTGCATTCTCCAGATTGTATTTAAAGAATGTACAGACAGGTAGAGTCATAGCGAGCCTTCCACTAGTACGTGTAGCATTATTGTTCAAACTTTATTTAATTTACCCACAACATTGATTTAATTTGAAACACAACACCTTGATAATGTTCTTATTCATTATTGTTCCTTTTTATAATAGTATTTTATTTTAATAATTTCACACA
The DNA here is from genome assembly GCA_007657795.1 of Dreissena rostriformis. Lineage (NCBI taxonomy): Eukaryota > Metazoa > Mollusca > Bivalvia > Myida > Dreissenidae > Dreissena > Dreissena rostriformis. The sequence continues at coordinate 110,791 of VMBQ01002690.1, forward strand.
AGTTTGCTCAATATTATCCAACTTAAAATGGTTGAACTCTTTAACATTTTTTCTTTTCTTATTGCTTGTCTGAATTCAACTGTCCCTAAATACTGAAAATTGCTAGCAAATGTATTGTCTGGTTTATTTCAAGGTAGTACAGCGGTGACATTTAAACTGATATCCATAGATAGACAGAGTCAATTAGCAAAGATAATCAAAAACACCAGGATAAGCTGTGGTAAATGTACTCACATTTCAGGATAATTTGTGCGTGTTCTGAGAAAACTGGGCAAAATGCTTGTGCGTAAAGTGTTATCCCAGATTAGCCTGTGCAGTCGGCACAGGCTAATCAGGGACGACAATTTATGCTTTTATGGAATTTTTCAATAACATGATGTTTCTTCTTAGCGAAAATCCAGTTTAGGCGGAAAGTGTCGTCCCGGATAAGCCTGTGTGGACTGCACAGGCTAATCTGGGATGACACTTTACGCTCACGCATTTTGCCCAGTTTTCACAGAACACGACACATTTACCTGAATTTCACGACAAGAGTGGAATGAAGTCAAAGTTTATCAATGTTATTGCTGTTTTAAGGAAACATGTTATAGTCGCAAACAGAAAATCAAGGCAATAAAACATTTTCTGCACCAATGTGCAACATGAAGTGCTACCTTTGCAAACCACTTAAAGCAGGCCTCTTTGTCTGAGGTGTAGATAGAGTTCTCTGCCAGACAGTGCCAAATCTGAAATGGAAGATAAATGAGACTCAGTCTGGGGAAGTCCGCACTGGCTAATCAGGGATGTCATTTTCTGCTTTTATTGTATTTTCATTTTAAAGGAAGTCTCTTCTATACAAAAATCTAGTTTAGGCAGTAAGTATTGTCCCTGATTAGACTGTGCGGACTGCTAATCTAGGACAACACTTCACGCACATGCATTGAGCAGAGTTTCCACAGAAAGCATCTCAAATGTCTAGCAGTTTAGCTAATTAATTGAAAGACAGAATTCCCAGAAGGCTCTGCTAAATTAGGAGCACTGAATGTGAGGATTGTAGTCTGTAACAACTAAGCCTAACTAACACTCTCTAAGTGCTTTTGAAAACAAACTATTTCCAAACAGGATCAAAATACTTTAAAAAGTTAACAGCCAGTTAAGCAACTTTAATACATACTAAAAATAAGTACAACAAGCAATATATTTATAAAAATGTCAAACATTTCATGATCTAAAATATTTATTTAAAATAACAGTGATTACTAACCTGTCGGAAATTTCATGATCTCATATATTTATTTAAAATAACAGTGATTTCTAACCTGTCAAACATTTCGTGATCTCATATATTTATTTAAAATTACAGTGATTTCTAACCTGTCGACGTTTCCTGATCTCATATATTTATTTAAAATTTCAGTGATTTCTAACCTGTCGAACATTTCGTGATCTCAAATATTTATTTAAAATTTCAGTGATTTCTAACCTGTCGAGCCTGAGATTCACACAACCAGAGTTGCCCATCCTTTAGCAAGAATCTGCAAATATAGACACAGTGCATTGTAAATAGGGTATCAATCAATATTTCCACATCTCAAAGTAAGCAACTTGAAAAATGTCAAGACTCTAAGCAAGTGGAAATGTTTGTGGATTTCCTGCATCATGCCTCACTCTAGGAAAACAGGGCTTAATACATGTTGGTAAAGTGTTGTCCCAGATTTGCATGTGTACTCTGCACAGGCTATTCAGCAACAACACTTTCCACTTTTATGGAATTTTCTGTTTAAAGGAAGACTTTTTCTGTTTAACGAAAATCCAGTCTAGGCGAAAAATGTTGGGCTGCACAGGCTAACTTGGGCAACACTTTACCAACATGCATTAAGCCCTATTTTCCCAGAGTGAGGCACATGGATCAAAAAGTGACTTGAAATGTCTATATACCTCAAGAAACGAAGCCTGTCTTGCACCTGAACGACATGATTGAATCTGCCATCATGAAGAATGTTTTCTGGCTCCACATTTGGATGTTCTGGAAAAAAAGTAATCATAATAAGTACTGCCACTTGATTATGTTTAACATGGCAATGACCCTTAAGTACTTCAATACAACCATACAGAAAATCGCCTAGGTGTTGTAGATATGGCCTTTGCCTAGCAAGCGGGAGGTCCAAGTTTAAATCCCCACTGTGGAGGAGTATTCCAACCCCCACCCCCCTCCTGAAAACCCTAAGTACTTGTTCTACCCAGGAAGGAACTAGAGAGCCTCTCAATAACCAACATACTTTCGATGTAATCAAGCTAAATTAAATGGGTTTAAACCGCTACCACCATGCCTCACTTAAAAGAATACTCAGTCTTGCATTCTGTACATTTTATGACCAATAATTCAAAGCACTTTTCAACAGGCAAGAAGCTGTATGTGAAATGCATAGCTTTATGATGGTATTGCACCTAAAGCCTTTGGCTTACTAAATATTGTAAGAAGAACATGTTTCCTGGATATAACTGGATGTAAAAAGTCATTGTACGGATGGAACATGTGTCTTCATCATTGCAGCGGGACAGGGTTTTCCTTATGTTTATTAGAATAATTAGTTTTGCATATTTATGTTATTGATTACCGGTCGTCGATATTCCCTTTAAAATTGTGCAAATATGAAAGCAATAGATTACTTATTATTTCGCATATGAATTGCTCATATTTCAACAAAAGCTATTTCCTGAGCGTAGTCTATAAAGCCGGGTGACCATGGCTGAATTTTCAAAATTATAAAAAAAAACTTTAAAAAATCAGGTTTCCAAAATAGTACAGTCTTATTTTTTTGTCTTTATTTTAAGCAGAATGAAACTGTCAAAATGCTGAAATCAGTATTCATCCAACACATTTCCTGCATGAAGTGATTTCTTTGGCATAGATTCTAGCATGCAGTGATTTACCTTTGGCATAGATTCTAGCTTTGTTCATATATGAGGCGAGATTCTGTACGACGCCCATCACAATGGCGTGGTTGGACTGGAGCAGGCTGATGATCGTGTTGCGGTAGTACACGTGGGACACCCGATTGGGAACGTGTGGGTAGTTCTGAGGGGCCTGCAATGAATACATGTGCGTAAAGTGTCATCCCTAATCAGGGACAACACTTCACGCTTTTTTTTTGTATTGAGAACAATTGAGTTTGTTCTGGGGGGCCTGGAGTACATGGAAAGACAATTTATATAATTATGAAACATATGTTTATGAGCCGCACTCTGGGAAAATTGGGCCCATTGAATGTGCGTAAAGCATCGTTCTAGATTAGCCTGTGCATTCAGAATAGATTTTTTTTAGATGAGACTTGGTTTAAATGGAAAATACCATACAAGCGGAAAGTTTAGTCCCTGAATCTGGGCTTACACTTTACACACACGCATTTAACCCAGTTTTCCCAGAGCGAATCTGATATGAAACATGTGTATATGTATTCAATAACAGGAAGTGAAAATACTCGAAATAGCTTTCATCAGGGAGTTAATTTTTAATCAATTAAATTATTGGAAAGCATAACCAATATTTCAGTTCCTAACTGGTACCTCAGGGAAGAGCTGACAGATCTCTCTGATCTGTTTCAGGGCAGGCAGCACCCACTTGTCGTTCTTGATCTCCTCAGCAAACTTGTTGATCCAGGACATCTTCTGGGCGTCACGGTCCTGCTGTAAACATGCACACAGGACACACTGAGTAAGCAGGGGTGTGATTCAAGTACCACCACAGGGGAGGAAAATGCCCTACCCTCCTTACAGGGCTCAACTAAACTCTTCATTTGTATATTGATTGGAAAACACTTAACTATTTGTAAAATTATTTTAATATTGAAAGAAAGGAAATCAGCTGAAAGGTGGAAAAAATCAAAAATGTGGCCATGGTTGACTTCAACAAGAAGGGATAGAAATGAATGCAGTATTGTCTTTGAGAATAATGGGTGAGTCATGTATCCAAAAACAAAGTTCCAGTATGAGGTTTAATGTTCAGATGTTGAGACCAATGGACACTGTAAAACAGAGACAGGTTTAGTGTTCATTGCATTGAGACTTCCTGACAGCAATATTCTACACCAACTGGGCCTGTCAATTTTTTTATATGTGAGAAGAGTGAGTGTGTTTATTTTAGCCTACTTTTGGAAAAACTGGGCTTTATGCATGTGCCTTAAGTGTCGTCTCAGATTAGCCTGTGCAGTCCACGAAAGCTAATCAAAGACAACACTTTCTGCTTTTATTGAATTTTTTCTTTCAAAGAAAGTCTCTTCTCAACGAAAATCCAGTCTAGGCGGAAAGTGTCATTCCGGATTAGCCTGTGCGGACTTCACAGGCTAATCTGGGACGACGCTTTACGCACATGCATTAAGCCCAGTTTTCCAAGAACGCGCCCCATTGTATGTCGCCTACCTGGCTGCAGCTGTAATCCAGGATCTTGATGTGGGCTGTCAGAGCCTGGTCCATAATCTCAGTGGGAACGTCTTCACTGTGGGCCAGGTTCCATAGCAACCCCAGCACCTGCCACCAACAACAGGGGTACATAAACTGTGTAGAGGAAGACATCGAACTTAATGCACGTGCCTAAAGTATCGTTCCAGATTAGCCTGTGTAGTCTGTACAGGCTAATCAGGGCCAACACTTTCTGCTTAAAATGGATTTTTGTTTAGTTCCTTTAAACCAAATAGTCCATAAAAGCAAAAAGTTTCGTACCTGATTAGCATGTGTGGACGGCACGGGCTAATCTGGGACAACACTTTGCGCACATGAGTTATGGCCAATTTTTTCCATAACAAGGCTTATATACTCATGCTTAAGTGAACTGTTATGTCATTTTTTAAATGTTATGACATTTTCCAAACAGCTTATCAATCTTAACTAGGGAAAGATCTAGAATGACAAAAGGTACACCCTTACATGTAGTAAAATCTCATTAATGATTTCACTCTCTTAAGCATAAATGCCAATGCCCCCAACACCAGATTGACCAAAAGGCCAATATAACATCTCAGCCGGTACCTTGTGAGCCATGATGCCCTCCTTGTCATCCTCTGCCAGGCGTCTGATCAGCTCCAGCAGCTTCTCCCTCTGCTTCTTGGAGGCGTGGGCCCAGCTCACCTGCACGCGATATAGGATATATGGGAATAAATTGAAACATTTATGGTAAAAGCGTTTTTGGTAATACTGAGTTCAGAACAAGAAAAAAAAGAGATAAATTCTCATGTAGTTTTATATGTTCTATAAAAATACATCGGACTCACTCTGGGAAAACATGCGCATAAAGTGTCCTCACAGATTAGCCTGCACGGTCCGCACTTGCTTATCAGGGACGACACTTTACGCTTAGAGTGGTGTTTCGTTTAGAAGAAACTTCTTCTAAACCACATAATACCATAAAATCCTAAAGTGTTGTCCATGATAAGCCTTTGCCAACTGCACAGGCTAATCTGAGACGACCCTTTATGCAAATACATACAGCCCCATTTTTCCAGAGCGAGGCTCATATATATAAATAACATAGATAAGTATCAAGCCCTACAACAATGAGAGTACTTATCTCTACCTTTGTCTCTACATTAAATATAGACCAATGAGATTGCATGGCATATATGAGAATATATGAGCCTCACTCTGGGAAAAGTGGGCTTAATGCATGTGCATTAAGTGTCCTCCCAGATAAGCCTGTGCAGTCCGCACTTGCTAATCAGGGACGACACTTTCCGCCTAGAGTGGTTTTCCTAGAATGAGACTCAATCACTCCGGTCAAGTGATGATAACAACTGACCTGAAAGCACTCAAAGAGATGGTCCAGCTGTTCCGGTGAGAAGTCCCAGGCCAACTTGGCCAGCAGGTCATGAACGTTCTTCACTATGGCGTCATGCTTCCCGGACTGCAATCCACATAGACTGCATTATGTAAACACCAAGATGTTGGAACAACTATGTTAAAAGTGTTTTTGGCAAAGTTCAGAACAAGAAAAAAAGATAATTACATTCAGATGAAAAATAATTAAAAATATCCACTTTTTTAAATGCATGCAGGTTTTTGTTTCTAAAGTTTCAACAAGAACTGGTGGCATATACAAGTATAAGTGAATGTTACGACATGGTGCTTTGCCTCACACATTGTCATGTACACACATACACATTGCCATGAGCAGATTGTCGAGCACACATGATCATTTACGCAATGTCATTTACGCTATGTCATTTACACAATGTCATTAACACAATGTCATTAACACAATAATGTCATTTACACATTGTGGTTTACAGAATGTCATTTTCACATTGTCATGTGCACAATGTTATGTACACAATGTGATGTACACAATGTCATGTACAGATTGTTATGTACAAACTGTCACTTACACATTGTCATGTACATATTTTCATTTACACAATGTCATGTACAAACTGTCGTTTAAATATTGTCATATACATATAGTCATGTACATATTGTCATTAACCCATTGTCATTTACACAATGTCATGAACACATTGCCATGTACAAACTGCCATGTACAAACTGTCATTTACACGTTGTCATTTACACAATGTCATGTACACAATGTCATGTACACAATGCCATGTACAAACTGTCATTTACACATTGTCATTGACACAATGTCATGTACACAATGCCATGTACAAACTGTCATTTACACATTGCCATGTACATATTGTCATTTTCACATTGTCAATCACACACAGTCATGTACATGTTCAAACCTCAGCCCTACCTGAGCCTCCCACAGTTTATCTAGGTTCTGCAGTGACAGAGCCTTCTCTTTGATCATGAATCTCAGGATCTTCTCCAGTTTCTCCACATACTGAGGCTGGTGCAGGCTGTCCCGCAGCACAATGGACAGCACATCATTCTCCTGAATCCACTCCTGCAAACACACAAACAGATTTGAATTGATTTAAATGCATGTGTGTAAAGTGTCGTCCAAGATGACTGCACAGGCTAATCAGGGACAACTCTTTCCGTCCATACTAAATTTTCATCGAAAAGAGTCTTCCTTCAAATGAAAAATACAATAAAAGCCGAAAGTGTTGTCCATGATTAGCTTGTGCCAACTGCACTGGCTAATCTGGAACAACACTTTACTCACATGCATTAAACCCTCTTTCACAGAATGAGGCTCATTTTGTTTATTTGCTTGTTTGATTGTGTTTTTTTGCCACTTTTTGAGTTATTTCAGTCCTATGTTTTAAGATTTTATAAATTCCTTAAGAAATTTGTGAGAAACTATTCATACACATATTTAAGAATAACGAAAAGACTCTGAATCAAAAGAAAGCACTTCTGACTTAGATTATGTAAAGGCACCCAATGGCGCTTATCTTGGCAATAAAAAAATATGTCATTAGATGTGGTTAATGCTAAGTTTGACTTAAAATGTTTTAGCATTTCTTGAATATATCAATTGTAAGAGTATTCTTTATTCTTAGTCTTAAGTTTTAGAATAGTGTTGTGAATACGGACCCTGGTTACAGACAGAAAGAAGAAGAGTGACAATGACAAATAATGACGAGGGTTACATGTTTACAAACATATTGATGAGAACACAGCTATTTCAGAAGCTACTTGGTGAAAGTTAAACCATGTTGTTTTGTATGGAGATGATATGTGGCGTGTTCTGAGAAAACTGGGCAAAATGCTTGTCCGCACAGGCTAATCCGGGACGACAGTTTCCGCCTAAACTGGATTTTCGTTAAGAAGAGACATCATTTAAACTAAAATTCCATAAAAGCGGAAATTGTCATCCCTGATTAGCCTGTGCGGACTGCACAGGCTAATCTGGGATGACAATTTATGCACAAGCATTTTGCCCAGTTTTGTCAGAACACACCACATATTAGTTCTATCACATTTATCATGATGATTTTATAGTAAAAAGAAAGCTAAAACCATATCGTAATAAGGAGAAAACCCTCAAATAAAACAACTTACAGCTATTTTCACTACTGTTAGTGACTCACCTGACATTAAAAACCAGGAAACGATGGCATTACTGAACACTTACAGCCACTTTCTTTGCTATCATCCCCATATTTCTTTATCAAAAAGCATGTCATTTGTCTCAAACTGACCACTACACAACTTCCAGCCATTTCTTGGTTATAAACCCCATTTTCCTTCATTTAAAACTATACGGCCATTTTCTTGGTTATAAACCCCAATTTCCTTCATTCATAATTACAATAAGAGTCACGTGGCATGTCTCAAAGATAACAGCCACTTTAAAGGTCGCCGTGGTGTAGTGGAGTCTGCCTAGCTATCGGGAGGTCACTGGTTCGATACCCACACTGGAAGTATTCTTTCAATCTCCCCAAAAGACATCACGTACTGGTTCAATCCAGGAAACAGACTCAAGAACATTTCAATAAGCCTAAGGCTTTCAATGCAATCAAGTTTACATAAAAATGTTAAAACTTACGGCCATTTTCTCCGCTGTGAGCCACTCATCCTCCTCCGACTGACTGTGCCGACTGGAGTGGTAGGACACATTGGCAATCACCTTGTTCACCTCGTTGAGGGCGTTCATCTTACCATTGAAAGAGGAGATCTGAAGAAGTCTGAGAAAAACAACAACACATAATTAAAATGGGGCTTAATGCATGTGCGTAAAGTGTCGTCCCAGATTAGCCTGTGCAGTCACTTACACTGGATTTTTGCTTAAAAAAGACTTCCTTTAAAGCAAAAATACCGTAAAAACGCAGTCATAAGCCGAGATTTTTTGCCTCCAAAATTTGATTAAAATTACAGTCTTGACTAATGAGGTCGTCCATGAAAAATAAATTAAATTCAACCAAGATCGATCAATCCCTGCGGTAATGGTTGTAGAAGATGTTGTTGTTGTATAGAAAACTCATTGATTTACGACAAATAAACATCGTCTTTAAACTGATACTTACCAATTAATATAATCAAAGTTTGCAACAGTGTTTTTATTTTGATAATTTAATCCAAGTTTTCATGTTATCAGGTGTTTTTTCTATACTTAACATGTAAACAAATGACCAAGGACCCCTATTAACCCTTGCCGACAAAATGTGCTTCCTTTGTTTAGCAATCGACACGCTNTCAACTCCTCCAGGAACTGGGGAACACGCTCCTGTGGGATGGGGGAGAATTTGAGATCGTTTGCTTATAGGCCTTGCTCTGAGAAAACAGGGCTTAATGAAAGTGCGTAGAGTGCCATCCTAGAGTCTTGAGGATTTGAGATTATTTGCTTATAAGTCTCGCTCTGAAAAAAACGGGGGGTTTAAGCATGTGCATTAAATGTCATCCCAGATTAGCAAGTGCAGTCTGCACAGGCTAATCAGGGACGACACTTTCCGCCTGGACTCTATTTTCATTTACAAGAGACCTCCTTTAAACAAAAAAAAACGGTTTTACCATAAAGTGGAAAGTGTTGTCCCTAATTAGCCCTTGCTGACTGCACGGGCTAATCTAGGAAGACACCTTATGCATATGCATTTAGCCTGTTTTCCCAGAACCAGGCTAATAAATTTAGTGTGTGTTTTATTGCTGCTTTCAGTAATCAAAATTTGCTTTTCGAAATAACTAGCCAGTCTTGCTTGTTAACTTACAATTTCGCAAGCACAAAGCAATTTTTACAAGCCCAAACTTGTAGGAAAACATGCCAGTGACACCTGCACTACTTGAATCAAAGGTCGGGGGAAATCAGTTGTAAAAATAATTTCATGACGAATTCCCACACAAGTTATGTGGATGGGCAGGGCATGGAATAGCAATCTGTGGAATTGCATATAAATCATTGGGATAAATATCTGCTTTTTTGTATAAATATCTTTTTTGACCTATGTGGAAGGGCAATGAGAATTGTTTTACAATCCCCATTCAACAAACAAAGCCTGTTTGTTGAAAGTGTTTAAAAATGTCGTTTTCATGTAATTTCTCAAAAAGATTTACCATTCTAATTTTGATTTTTTCCCCTGTTAATACACACAAAAATATGGGGCACATAGTTGTTAAAACATATTTTAGTATATCACTTCAACATGGTAATTAATGCTGTGATGTGTTAAAATGTATTTGTAATTACAAGTACAGGTAAATGGAAGTTAAGGAAGTTTGCTGATACAAAACAATTTACATAACTTGCTTTCTGAATACCACCATTACAGCAAAATCTTACACGAGCAACTGTACCAACAACCTGGTGACTTCTAAAATTGTGTGTTTTTGATTCACATTCTTGCTTAAATGATGCAGTTCAAGTCATTTTAAATAAATTGCATTAATCATATAATTACATTTCCAAAGACTGGAACGGTAGGAGGCCTTCATACAATACAAATTTCATATCATAAATACAAATGAGCCTCAATCTGGGATAACAGGGCTTACTGCATGTGCTGTAAAGTCTGCACAGGCTAATCAGGGACGACACTTTTCACTTTGATGGAATTTTTCGTGTAAAGGAAGTTTCTTCTTAACGAAAATCCAATCTAGGCAGAAAGTGTTTTCCCCCATTAACCTATGTGAACATGCATTAAGCCCCGTTTTCCCACAGCAAGACTAACATGTGATTCGACTGCATATTTTGTAAACGTGATCAATCATCATACTGTCTCTTACCACTATAGGGATCATGAAGGTCTGTACAACATGTGGAGTCAGAACTTCAGCACAATGGCCAAACGGTCTGAAAAGGAGAGCAAAAATAGAAATGAGATAGGCTGTGTGAAAAGGGGGTTTAATGCATTTGCGTAAAGTGAAGTCCCAGATTAGCCTGTGCAGACTGAATAGGCTAATCTGGGAAGACACTTTATGCAGATGCATTAAACTCCTTATTCACAGAGCGCAGCCCAAATAAACAAGAGGACTAAAGGCTCTAGGTCACTCACCTGAGACATGTAGAAACTAATCTGTTATGTGTGGATATTGCGATTGTGACTGTGTAATAACAGTAGTTTTTATCTACTTTTTGTTTCACTCTGTAAGACACAGACTTAATTTGGTCTGAAACAGTTGTAGAACAAGTTTAAGTTTTTACTTAACACAAACACATTTTTAAAACCTATTTTTAGCTCTATAGACCTACATATGCAATGAACCGGAACAATTTGAACAGGTTTGAAAGAGGGTCCCGCAAGGATCATTCCTGTGAAGTTCCACAAGTAAACGGACTCACAGACTGATGCACTATGTGCTCAGGTAAGCCAAAAAAATATTAAGCATCTTTTGTCTGAAGTTTAATTATTGTTTAAATGGTACAAATAGTATGACAGAGTTATCTCTTTTTTTTTGCCTACAGTATGCAATTTTAAAATCAACAAACATAGTCAAATTGCATGATCAGTTTACAAAGAACACTTTGGAAATTGGTCAGAAAATAGACATAAACTGAGAAATTAAGATTATATATTAACTTTAAATTAAAAGGGTGGGCAAACTACAGAACAAAATTCTCAGATATTGCATAATAAGTTCCTAACAACACGATATATAAGGTAACACAAGATGTCTATCCAAACCCCAAGTTTCCCCAGCTTACTTTAGCAGTGCGGCAATGACGGGAACCGACAATGCGTGTCCAATGGTGAACCGCTCCAGTAGAGTCTGGAAACCATCCAGGGAACCAAACTTGTTCACTAGGTCCACCAGCCACCCCTGAACAACAGCAAGGCAACAATAAATGAGCAGGGCACTTGGAAAACCTGTCATAATGCGTGTGCAGAAAGTGTCAACCCAGATTAGCCTGTAGCCTGTGCACAGGCTAATTAGGCATGCTACTTTTTGCCTCAACTGGATTTTCGCTAAGATGATACTTCTTTTAAGCGAAAAATACCATAAAACAGGAAAGTGAAGTCCCTGATTAGCCTGTGAGCACTACACAGGCTAATCTGGAACACTACGCACATGCATTAAGCCATGTTTTCCAAGAGCCCAGCTCAAATACATTCCACCAGTATATAACGTTTACATAAGAGTAAATGATTTATGTATATTATGATTAAATGGTGGCCTGCGGATTAAACTACATCCAGTACATTACACAGTGACAATGTCATCATTGTTATGTTTTGTCATTGTGCCATAAAAGAGTTTAAAGTAGCCTCACAACATAATAAAGTGCAGACCTGCATGGCAAAATTATTTACAGTAATGGATATAAGTGACATTATTCTAACCACATCTAGGTCTTGGAATTTACATTGTACATGAACTTCTACCCCAAGGATGGAATTTCAAACCCACTCAAGGTAAGCAACCTACCATTCACTAAAAAAAGGCAAAGGCACTACCAGGGTTTTTGTATTCAGCAAGTTTTGTTCACTTCAATAAATTTTATCTGCTAACTGTATGATGACAACACTGAGGTGTACAACTTTGTTGACAGCTTGCATACTGAGTTTGAGATTCACCAATGTTCATGTAGCTTACCCTAGGATTTCTAGTGTCAGTTTTAGAAAAATAGGCTGAATGCATGTGTGTATAGTGTCGTCCCAGATTAGCCTGTGCATTCCGCACAGGCTTATCAGAGACAAAACTTTGCGCATCAACTGTATTTTTGCTAAGAGGAGACATCCTTTAAAGCCTGTAGTAAGCCCTGGTTATAGGGCCAGTGTAAGGAACAGGGGCTTAATGCATGTGCGTAAAGTGTTGTCCAAGATTAGCCTGTGAATTCTGCACAGGCTAATCAGGGACAACACTTTCGGCCTTAACTGGATTTTCGCTAACATGAGACATCCTTTAAACCCTGTAGCTTACTCTGGGAGTTCTAGGGTCAGGGGGTCGGGCATAAAGGGCATCGTCCGCGAGTGTGGATCCAGCAGGGACTGTCTCAGACGTGCGTGTTGAGTTGTAGTTGTGAAACCTGAAAGCACATGTGATACAGGCGGTACTTTTGAGGTATTTCTTCTGCATTTCATACTTCAATCAATTGTTTTGTTTCACCGTTTTTGTTCCGAGGACCTTTGCATCGGGAGAAAACTTGTTGTTTTGGCCAAAATAGGATAATTGGTGTTCTTTTGCAAACATAAACTTTTATATTGAGAATAAAAGTGTTTTCAATGTTAAGTTTACTAATGGTCAACTTATAGAGCTTGATAGGGAGAGGAACTAACTGTTGCAATTTACAAAAAAAAATCTTTTTAAACCTTCAATTGGGCTATTGGGAAATATACATACTGTTTTAGATTGGGTGTGGGGCCGATTTTAGGCCACACATTCGACCAAAAGAAAATCTAAGCTAGGACATCCAAGGCTCATGGTGGAATTTGTGTGTGCATCTAATATAGAAATATTAAGTGTATACAACAGTTTCTCACTGTTGACACCTTTTTTATAATGATTGTACATTAATATCAGTACTTGAAAACATTGCACAACCATGCAAAGTTGAACAATTAGCTTTGACAACATGGGTACTGCCACTAAATCAAATCAGTTACTTTCATGTAATTATCTTTCAAAAAATGGTATAATTACAATTCAATGAACCAATGGTAGAGTTAACCATAATATTAAAGTTTCAACCAAAAATCTGCTGCACAGTACTGTTTTTGCTCTGTCTTTTTGCAGTCCTCACAGGCTAACCAGCAGTGATTTTTTTACCTGCGAGTCCTGCGTCCAGGACTCACAAAAATCTCTGGGGATGCAAAGTTTTGGATTATGTGAGTCCCAAAAATGCATTAAAATTTATAAAAAATAATATATTTTAATATTTGGACTTGTTCTTTCAATTTGGGGACTCATAGATTTGCAAGTTATCGAGTCCCAGGACTCAGATGAGAAAATTTGTAAAAATATCACTGAACCAGGGACAATACTTTCCACCTACTCAGAATTTTCATGTAGAATAGACCTCCTTTAAAACAAATAAGTCCATAAAAGCGGAAAGTGTCGTCCCTGATTAGCCTGTACAGGCTTATCTGGGACAACACTTTACGCACATGCATCACGCCCAGTTTTCTCAGGGCGAGGCTCATAGTGACCCAATCAAGCACATTTTTCTCAGAGCCAGGCTAACTATCGGCCCCTACTTGCACTGTGGATGGAAAACCATGGCTAGCAGCTCCAGCAGGGGAAACCAGTCCTGGGACAGCTTCACCACACACAGCTCCACCAGCTTCTCGGCATTCTTCAGAATACATTTCTGAAACAAACACACACACAGGGATTTTGTTTTTGCTTTTTATTTTTGCAATAAACCGCTTATGCATTGGGACAAAAAATTACGAAAAACAGTGAAACAAGTAAATTTTATGAATTGCACTGTTAATCCTCTAAAGCGGATCCTATTGAACTGGAAAAATTGGAGCTGGCCCAATGTTTTTCTCTATATAAGCATGAATAAAATATCTCATTAAAATCTGAATCCCATTAATTCCATATACCAGTCATACTTTGGATCAGCATTGGGTCACGACACATAAATTGTACCTGTCTAAATTGTTCTGAAATTTGTTTAATGCACATAGGAGCTATAGTCAATTTCGGATAAAAGAGAACCTTGCATTCGAGTCAACAATACTGAACAATTCAATTTAAGCAAAATTTGCTAACTTCACAGTTGAAATGAAAAATTGTATTTTTGTTAAAATATTTAAGTAAGAACGCTTTATGACTATTATGCCACACAAAAAACACAATAAAATAATATTTATAAGTTAACTTCCAAAAATAATGTGCTAAGAAACAAACTTTCTGGCAATCAATGCTGAATACAACTCTCATGAGCGCTTTTCAAATTTAAGTTTCTTGATAAACCATTATGACTGCTCAATTTAATCTTATATTTGAGTCGCGCTCTGTGAAAAGGGGGTTTAATGCATGTGCGTAAAGTGTCATCCCAGATTAACCTGTGCAGTCCGCACCGGCTAATCAGGGACGATACTTTCCGCTTTTATTGTATTTTTTGTTCAAAAGAAGACTCTTCTTGAAAAAAAATCCAGTTAAGGCGTAAAGTGTCATCCCTGATTAGCCTGTGCG
>VMBQ01002691.1:30167-61311 GCA_007657795.1 Dreissena rostriformis
TTTTTGTGCGTATGGAAAGGCCTTGTCCATATACACATGCATACCAAATATGAAGGTTATATCTCAAGGGACATAGAAGTTATGATCATTTTTCGAAACCTAAACGCAGATTTTGAAACCTTAACGCAGACCATTACTTCAAAGTCAAGGTCACTGGGGTCAAAATGTGTGTGCATATGGAAAGGCCTTGTCCATATACACATGCATACCAAATATGAAGGTTATATCTCAAGGGACATAGAAGTTATGATCATTTTTCGAAACCTTAACGCAGATTGTGAAACCTAAACGCAGACCCTTACTTCAAGGTCAAGGTCACAGGGGTCAAAATTTGTGTGCGTATGGAAAAGCCTTGTCCATATACACATGCATTCCAAATATGAAGGTTATATCTCAAGGGACATAGAAGTTATGAGCATTTTTCGAAACCTAAACGCAAAGTGTGACGGAATTTCAGACAGACGGACGGACGGACAGTGGGATCACTATATGCCACCCTACCGGGGGCATAATAAAATGTATTTTTTAAGAAAGAAATGTCTTATGATTATTTTACCTCAATTTTATTTCAATTACAAGTAACAAAGTATATAACTATACTTTATTCGATTTTGTTCTACTAATTTTTATTATTATAAACAGTTATGTTAAATTAGTTTTTCCAAAATCATTGGACTTTTCGCGCCAAAAAAATCCCAAATGCTGAAGCTGCATTTGTTCCAAAAATGGCCAGGAAAAGGCCTGCACAAACTTATGATATTTCTATGCCAATAATTACTCACGCGCAACAGAACGCCATCTTCGTAGTCCCAGATTATGACCTCTGTATCCGTGGAACAGGAAATCACCTGAGCAAAAGAATTACAGCGTACATACATTGCATAATTTAACACTAATAAGCCACATGTCCCAGTTGCACAATTAAGCTGCGTTCTAGGAAAACAGATTCTAATGCATGTGCATATAGTGTTGTACCTGATAAGCCTGTGCAGTCTGAACAGGCTAATCAGGGAGGACACTTTCCGCCATGAGTGGATTTTTATTTAGAAGAAACTTACTTTAAATGAAAAATTCCATAAAAGCGGAAATTGTTGTCCCCGATTTGCCTACATGTAAACTGCTCATGTATACATTGTATAATTTAATAGTTATAAACCACATGTTCCATTTATACAATTGTTTATTATTCTTTTTTTTTTAAGAATCTACAAATGAATCATTTCATGCTATATTTTTTACTATTACAAGTATTCAATTTTAATAATCTGGAAACAAAAATGGCATTTATGATTATTTTACACATGCATACTGCTGGTGCTGTCAATATCCAGTTTAAAATTGTAAACAAATATTGGTGGAGAGAACAAATCACAGGACTTCGTACATTTTGATCACCCAAACTTTTAAATGACAGGAGGGCCATGATGGCCCTGAATCGCTCACCTTTTACTAGAAATGGCACGGTGACCTAATTTTTGACCCCAGATGACCCATATACAATCCAAAATCAGATATTATCAAGATAAACATTCTGACCATATTTCATTAAGATCAGATGAAAACTATGACCTCTATTGTCTACACAAGGTTTTTCTATGATTTGACCTAATGACCTAGTTTCTGACCCCAGATGACCCAAATACAATCCAGATTTTATCAAGATAAACAGTCTGACCAAATTTCATAAAGATTGGATTAAAACTGTGACCTCTATTGTCTTCACAAGGTTTTTCTTTTATTTAACCTAGTGACCTTGTGTTTGACCCCAGATGACCCAAATACATTCCCAACCCAGATTTCATCAAGATAAACATTCTGACCAAATTCATAAAGATTGGATGAAAACTGTGAATTCTATTGTCTACACAATTTTTCTATTATTTGACTTAGTGACCTAGTTTTTGACCCCAGGTGATCCAAATACAATCCCAACCCAGATCTCATCAAGATAAACATTGTGACCAAATTCATAAAGATTGGATGAAAACTGTGACCTCTATTGTGTACACAATGTTTTTCTATTATTTGACTTAGTGACCTAGTTTTTGACCACAGGTGACCCAAATACAATCCCAACCCAGATCTCATCAAGATAAACATTCTGACCAAATTTCATAAAGATGGGATGAAGACTGTGACCTCTATAGTCTACACAAGGTTTTTCTATTATTTGACCTAGTGACCTAGTTTTTGACCCCAGATGACCCAAATACAATACCAACCCAGATCTCCTCAAGATAGACATTCTGACCAAATTTCATAAAGATTGGATGAAAACTGTGACCTCTATTGTCTACAAAAGGTTTTTCTATTATTTGACCTAGTGACCTAGTTTTTTTTACCCCAGATGACCCAAATACAATCCCAACCCAGATTTCATCAAAATAAACATTCTGAACAAATTTCATAAAGCTTGGATGAAAACTGTCACCTCTACTGTCTACACAAACAAATTGTTGACGGACGCACGCACGACGGACGCCGGCCATCACACAATCACATAAGCTCACCATGTCACTTCGTGACAGGTGAGCTAAAAATTAAACTATCAAAATACTGCATAACTGGTAATGTTTTTTGAGCCTCGCTCTTGGTAAACAGGGCTTTATGAATGTATGTTAAGGGTTGTCCCAGATAAGCCAGTGCAGTCTCCACAGGCTTATAAGGGATGACACATTCTACTTTTATGGATTTTTTTGTGTAAATTAAGTCTCTTCTTAACGAAAATTTGTCTACCGGTAGGCAGAAAGTGACGTCCCCAATAAGCCTGTGTGGACTGCATTGGCTAATCTGGGAAGACACTTTACGCACATGCATAAAGCCTGGTTTTCCCAAAGTGAGGCTCATTTTTTATTTAATACCTGAAGTTTATTCTTTGGGTGAAGAACGAGACCAGTCACATAACTTGTATGTCCGCACAGCTCATGAACACATAGACCACTTTCTGTGCTGAAAACCTTCACCGCTGATCCAGAACAAACAAACAGGTATCTGAAAAACAGAAAGTCATACAGTGTTCTCTCGACCATTTGTATTTGAGGTTGAAATGTATGTTTTGTGCTGGTTCAATAAAGTCCGCTTGTAAAGTCGGCCCAAGCAGAAGCGTGCACATGTCCGCTCTAAGTAAATTTTGTAAATGTTCATTTGATCCTCATTAATAAGCGGTGTTGAATAAAGTTTCTGTTTGTATATTTGATTTTCTTTTAATTTTCCTCAAAAAATGGGAAAACAATTAAAACAAGGCTGGTCACCATAGGATGACATATGCCCCCTTTTTCCACATTTTTTTAAACCTGAACACAAAGTGCTTTTCCACATTTTTCGAAACCTAAACGCAAAGTGTGACGGAATTTTAGACAGACAGACAGTGCGATTACTATATGCCCACCTTCGGGGGCATTAAAATCAGGAACCCAGTGCTTGTTGTCGATCTTTACATATAAAATGTTTTTAAGTCATATGCATATGAATTTAATATGGATGTTTTTTACATATAGATAACAAGACATTGGCAATTGTTGGCAATAGAACACTTCAAGATAAATATATATTGTTATAACAATACCAGTGTTTCATTTTGCCCTGCCACCCGCGCCCTATATGCACGTTATTTTCCTGTGAACACATCAATCTATAACAAGTGTGTCTTTCGGACGCATTGGATAAAATTCCAAATGTCAACATTTTTAAAGTTGTAAATACGAGTACGATTCATTGATATCCATTCCTTTATTTCGTGATGTCCAATATATCGCCAGTTGATCGTGGCCCCCCCTTTTTTATGCACTTTATTTTTTTTGGACAAGATTTATTTTCCAACATTTATAACTAAATCCAGTTTGGTCCAGTTGTTTGTGCCTTCATTGTACATCTCATTCACACTTGTGTGTTGCAACAAACCCACTTGCCCAACATCAAATATACACAGTCACCTTCATAAATGTTCTCTATTGAACTTGCTTTTAACTGACATGATGCCAGCTGTCAATCAAATTAATCACGGTTATTGTTTCAGCCAATCAGCGCTCAGGCAGCCGTCCACATAAAGGTGTATACAATAACATGTATATACATGTTCCATATCAATACTACCTTATCTAAACTACCGTAGCCAGGGATGGAAACTAGCTTTTAACAATTAGTTGCTCTTTAGTATTTTTGTTGCCCAGCTAAAGTAGAACGAGCCCAGAATCACCCAGAATCATGTACATGCAGTGTTATGTGTATCTTATACTTTCTTTAAATATAATAAGAGATAATTAAACAACAACATTGCTGACATGACATACATCAATGCATTAATGATTATGTCTTATAATGAGTCTGATTGAAATATTGCAAAAGTTATGGCCAATGTTAAGGTTTTGGGACGACGCGGACGGCTGACGACGAGCTGGCTTTGACAATACAAGTTGTTTTTTTGGCCCGATCAGCGATTTTTTTTTGCCCAATTGGGAAAAGTACCTGTACTGGTCAAATTGGGAAAAATTGAGTCGCAAAAACCTCAAAATTGGGAAAAATTGAGTCGTGAAAACCCTGAAATTGGGAAAATTCACGTCGTGAAATCTTCAAATTGGGAAATTAGTGTATTTGATTTTTTGCTAACAAATACCTTTAAATTGAGAATAACTGATGTCAAGTTATAAATATTATATTTACTAAGGTTCAAGCCATAGAGCTGCATAAGTAAATTAACTAAAGTTGCATTTTATTTAAAAAAAATTTTTTTTTTTTTTTTGTTTATACTTTCAATTGGGAAATTTGTAATTTTTCCAAGATTGGGAAAGTGTCGTTTTCCGGTACTTTATAAAGAAGGAAAAAAATTGCTGTCGATTTTATAGCCAAATAACGGCTATGTTCCCAATGGCAAAAGGTATACTTTTTCCCATTTTTTTTTTTTTTTAATAAGTGTCTAATGATTATTTTATGATAATTTGATTTCAATTACATGTAACAAAGAACATAATAATGATTTATATGATTTTGATCTTTTAATTTGAATCATTATACAGAGTTATATCAATATATATGGTTGTACTAAAGTGCTACCAAAGAAGGCTACTGAATTTATTTTCCCAATTTCTTGAAAATGCCGATAAAATTCCCAATTCCAAAGCCATGGGCTATCTTCCCAAAAAGGGGGAAAAAAAACCTGAATACCTCGGGTTTTCTTGGAAAACAGTCGAGCTAAAAATTACGAGTGTAGCGTAAAATAAAAATGTATCAACCCTGGAAGACTTTCGATACGGAATTAGCTTCAGCAAAAGGTCTAGTCAGTACAGTGAGGTTGTCAGTTCCGAATCACTAACGAAATTATAAATGTATACTTTAAAACAGCAACCAACATCAGGGGTCGACAATTTTTTTTCCAGCAACTTGCCCTGCAGGGCGAGTAGCTAAGACCAATATTTACTGCAGCTATTGATGTTATGCTTGTGTTACTGTTTTTTTTTCTGTCTTTATGTCAAACGACACTTCTCAGGGTTCATAATTTACTAGCTATTGTTTATATATACGCTTTAAAAATACTCTCTTCCATTATTTTGTTTCAAATATCATGCCAATTGTAGTATTGTAAACTAGGATTATAAAGCCATAGATCGTTGTTTATGCTAGTTTTCAGCTAATAACATAATAACATATTTTTACTAAACCTATATTATCCAACTGTCTCATTCCCATTATGTTTCAGTTTCTTTTTCTTATCTTTTTTGTTTTTTGTGCATTATTAGTCCTGTCCAGCATATGTCAAGAAGTCGCAAGAAATGTAATTTATTTTTGTAAAACCTCACGGCCATTCAGTCATTTATGTGTGTGTGTTAAACTTTTACCTAATGGGTAACGATATTGCTGCATTTCGAATGACTGTGGGGTTATTTAATTCAAGTAAATATTGTTGTCGTAAAAAAGTCGTTTACATGTGGAGTGCATCAAACGAATTTGTATTATTTCTTCTCACCCTTTTCGGGCTATCGCGCGCTTTACTCTCAGGTTGCATTATTCGACCGTTTGTCTTTGAAATGAATTTGTTATTAATTGACGCTTTACGCTTTCTTTTACTTTTATCAGGGGATATCGAGTTAAATCCAGGACCGGATTACAAGGCACTCAGTGTCTTGCATTTGAATGTGCGGTCAATACGTAACAAACTTGATTATGTAGCTAGTAATCTGTGTAATTTTGACATTTTATGCTTCACGGAAACTCATCTAACGGATGTTATTCCCGATAATGCTTTAACAATTGAAGGTTTTAATACATGTTTTCACCGTAAAGATTTTACACCGCACTCCAGCGGCTTATTAATTTATGTAAATGAGTCTTTACTGTCGCGGCGTGTTATTGAGTTAGAATGTCCCAGTCTGCACTCATTATGGATTGAACTTAATACTGGCTACTTCTCCGCTTTACTCTGCTGCTTTTATCGTCCCCCTAACTCAAACGTATCATTTTGGAATGACCTCGAAACTAATATTGACAAAGCCTTGGATATGAACCAAAATGTTATCATGCTTGGCGATATAAACGAAGACCAACTCAAAAACTATACACGTCTTAAACAGTCTTTGGCAATATTTAATTTTAGGAACGTTATAACTGAAGCAACAAGAGTCACTTCCAATACTTCTACATCAATTGACCCCATACTTGTCTCAGATAATTTAATTGTATTGAACAGTGAGGTTATACCAATTGATAATTCTGTAAGTGATCACCATGCCACGGCTGCGCACATTAAAGTCCCATCAGTCATAAGTAAACCGTTGCAGAGACATGTTTGGTTGTACAAACGAGCTGATTTCCAACGTCTCAACAATTTAATTAACACCGAAAATTGGAATTTTATAACAATGATGAGTGTAGAAGATGCTACCACTTTATTTACGGCCAAACTTTTAGAACTAATGAAATTATGTATTCCATTTAAATTAGTTACAGTCCGTCCTAATGATAAACCTTGGTACGACTCTATGATACGTACATTTGCCCGTAAACGCGACCGACTTAAAGTTACCGCGATAAAACAACCTTCTGAAAACAACTGGGCTAAGTTTAAACGCGCTCGTAACAAAGTCAATAATATGATTAAACATGCAAAGGAACAATTTTACTCCAATATTGAAACTACATTAACTGATTTAAAATCAAGCAATTCCAGGCAATACTGGAAGATGTTAAAACATCTCATAAACTCACATTCACATTCTGATGTGATACCACCCCTAAAATCGGTCGATATACATGGCCGTGTAACTATATATACTTCTGAAGAAGAAAAGGCAACGTGCTTAAACAATTATTTTGTTTCCATTTCAACTTTAGATTCATCTTCGGGAGTTCTTCCCGTCTCTACTCAGTTTCCATTTGCCAGTTTGCAAAATGTGTCCATAACTGAAACTGAAATTATCGATTTAATCAAAATTTTAATAACTAACAAAGCTGTTGGGGAAGATTTAATAAGTCATCTTGTTCTTAAGCGTACTAGCGAGTCAATTTCAAAACCGCTATGCCTTTTGTTTAATAAATCACTACAAGAATGCACATTTCCTTCATCATGGAAAAATGCAATTGTGATGCCATTATTCAAAAAGGGTGACTCGAACATACCTTCAAACTATCGCCCAATCTCTCTTTTAAGCTGCATAGGAAAACTTATGGAGCGTGCTGTATATAAACACTTATATAACCATTTTATTGCACACAATTTAATTTACTGCAAACAATCAGGATTTCTTAGAGGACACTCAACAGTTTATCAACTCATTGATATATTTGATCAAATAGCTCGATCTATTGACGACAAGAAACTTAATTGCATGATATTCTGTGATATATCCAAGGCGTTCGACCGTGTTTGGCACCGAGGTCTTTTATTCAAACTTAAACAAAATGGCATAAGTGGAAATATATTACAATGGATAGAGAGTTACTTGTCTAACCGTACCCAAAAAGTTTTTGTCGGCTCAGCAAAGTCGCAGTCATTAGAAGTAAATGCCGGTGTCCCCCAGGGCTCAGTATTAGGGCCGTTGTTTTTCTTGATTTACGTTAATGATATTGTAGAAAACCTTTTAAGTATTGTCCGACTATTTGCTGATGATACTTCATTATCATGTACCACATCTGTATTAACCGATCTCGAGGGTATTTTAAACCATGACCTATGCCTAATTAACGTATGGGCAAAGCGTTGGCTTGTTGATTTTAATCCCCAAAAAACTGAAGCTATTCTATTCACAACACAAAAGAATATTCCTCTTCCCAAGTTAATGTTTGGTAATGTACCCGTAACATTTGTTGATGAACACAAACATCTCGGTCTTACGCTTAGCAGCGATGGTAAATGGAACAACCACATCAATAATATTATGACTTCCGCGTCGAAAATCCTTGGCGTTATGCGAAAAGTTAAGTACAAACTATCAAGAAAATGTCTAAACCAAATATATTTCACACATTTGCGACCATTATTAGAATACGCGTGTGTTGTATGGGACGGTTGTACATTGTACGACAAAGAATTACTTGAAAAAATCCAAAATGAAGCCGCGCGTATTGTCTCAGGCCTAACCAGATCCGTCTCACTTAGAAACCTTTACACTGAAGTTAAATGGCCAAGTCTAGAAAAACGACGAAGTTATCTAAAACTAATTAATATCTACAAAATGCATAACGGTCAGTGTCCCAATTACCTTAATAATCTTCTACCACCAACAGTTCATGAACAATCTTCTCGTAATCTTAGAAACGCGGAAGACTATATTATTTTATCAAGACGAACTTTACTTTATTCACGCTCGTTTTTACCATCTGCCATTAATCTATGGAATTCGTTACCTATTGATATACGAAACATTGACACCATTTCGAAATTTAAAACTTCTTTGAAACAATTATTTAATTTATGCGAAGATAATCCCCCATACTTTTACAGTGGGGATAGACACTCATCAATCCTACATGCGCGTTTAAGAAATAATTGCAGCAACCTAAACTCAGACTTATTCATTAATCATTTAAAAAACACTCCCCTATGTGCGTGCGGAAATGATGTTGAAAATGCGGAGCATTACTTCTTTCATTGCCATACATACCATCTGCAGCGAATAGCTCTATTTACTGCGCTAAGATCGTTTCATCCGCTTAATTGTGAGGTGCTCCTTTATGGTAAGCCTTCACTAAATAATGAAAACAACACCATCATTTTTAACGAAGTTAAAAAATATATTATTACGACAAAGCGATTCATTGCTTAGCTACTTTTTTCCATTTTGCTGGACAGGACTTATTACTATCTTTATTACTATCTTTATTACTATATGTATTCTTATCATTATTAATATCCTTTATTGTATAAGTTATATGTATATTTTCTTTAAAATCATTATTATATTATTGTTTAATTATTATTATTACTATTTGTATTACTATTTTTGGTAACAACTGTTATTATTAGTAGTACTGATGTCATCATATAATAAATATAATTATTGAGATTTATGTTCCCAATTGTATACTGTGTAAATGACATGATTAATATTTTATGTAAATCTGTCACCATTACAACATGTTAAAACTATCGCAAGGGAAGGACCCCCGATAATGTTGAAGAACTTCAGGTCTAACCCTTTTTCCATTTTGTATGTATGGACCAATGTATATATTTGTATAATGTCATTATCTGGGAATAAAATATGTTTAAAGCTAAGAATTTTCACTTGCCCTGCTAAAATATGTACTTGGCCTGCAATTTATTGAAAAAATGCAATAAATCAGTAACTGTCTTATATTTTTTATTGTGATTTTCTATTAGTTATCATATAGAACTGTTAACTCATGAACTGCAATAAACTAAATAAACTGTCATGTCACATAAATCATCCATTTTTATTGTATTTTGACAGTTTGTTAAGCTCTAATAAATTGATGTGTCAACACTCGATAAAAGTCGCCATTTTTCACACTTCTTACTTGAAAATGCAGCAGGTTCCCGGATTTTTTTACCACGACACCAGTTGTAAGGACTAATTTTAGCGCAGTGTGCAATAATCAACATCCGGTTAATTTTAAATCGCTGATTAAACATTGTTTTATTTTGTAAAGATGTGTTAAAACTTTAAATTTTAGTCTTTTCGGCCAGAAATGTCACTTGCCCTGCAGGACGAGTGCTGCCGGAATATTCACTCGTCCGGATCCGATTTTTACTCGTAATTACGAGCGGGCAAGTGGCTTTGTCAACTCCTGAACATTGATTTTGAATATAGGGTATTTGTCAGATAATTTCAACGTCGATCCTGCACTCACCTTTATTTTCAGTTACTTTCTAAATGTAAATGTTTATGTGTTTCCTCGATCGTACAGTTTGTCCATTTCTGGTAAATATTCTCCAATAGCGAATCCTGTGACAGCAGGTGCATTTTTTATTACGGGGGTTGTCGCAAAGCAAACTCTAACCGTCAAAATCGTTTATTTATCATTCTTAAAATATAAACAACATAACCTGATTGGTATGTAATCAAAGACCTAGTAATAACAATAACAATAAAGAAAGCAAAAATTACAATAAAGAAAACAAAAACAAATGGACCCTTTCAAGAGAAAACCATGTACGGTGCATCTGCATATATTTTTATCTCAGATTAGCCTGTGCCGCTGCAGTCCACACAAGCCGATCTATAATGAATGTTTCAGTGGACCATATTTAAAACAAGTGATGTGTTTGTGAAACACTATGTCCCCTTTTGAGCGATTTTGACCCATATATTTGACCTTTGACCTTGAAGGATGACCTTGACCTTTCACCACTCAAAATGTGCAGCTCGCGATGAGATACAGTACACATGCATGCCAAATAGCAAGTTGCTATCATCAATATTGCAAAAGTTATGGCCAATGTTAAAGTTTGTGCAAACAAACCAACAAACAAACAGACAGGGCAAAAACAATATGTCCCCCAGTATAGACTGCGGGACATAAAAAAAGATTCTTGAAACAGAAAATACAGTGAAATGCTACAATTCATGAGACAAGCCCCATTACGGGAAACGGGTGTTTCGAAACTGACATCTGTACCAGGGTCTCTGTTTCGCGTGTTTTAATCAACAGTTCAACTGAAAATGTACACATCTAGTTGTTTTCTGATTCCCTGATAAATATCCTTCAAACCATACCACAATCACTTAGCGTTGAGAATGGATTAGGAAAATAATCGTTTCTCTCTCACCTATACACCCGCAGGCAGAATTTTGTGCCATACGAAAAAATGTCTTGGAGCGCTTTAATGATGGTGACTGTTCAGAGTTGTCTGTTTAATTCCGGTTTTTGTGTAAACAAATATCAAATGTTATTCAGCTTATTGTTCATGATTGCACAATTTGTTTAGTTAAAAGTGTTTTTTTTTTAAATGGTGAATTAATTTCGATTTGGTTCGGAACTGGAGAATTTTCGTACCTGACGACCTCACTGTACTTAAAGTATAAGACCTGTTTGCAGAAGTCTCTTGCTTTAGTGAATGAGCATTAAACATCTGAAACTTGTCGATCGAGACGGAGTACTTACTTATCATCATTTGAAAATATTGGCTTAGCCTTAACTAAACTCGCTCCTGACTTGATTGGGAAATAGATTTTGTCTTCTTTCCTATTCGTTTCATCGGGAGAATACATGCTCGTTTCTGTGAACATGTTTTCCATGGGCGCAGCCATGTTGGCAATTATGTTTTGTTTCAATACGCATGCGCAGCGATCAATCGAAACGGCCAAGTAACACACGGTCAATACGGCCGCTAAAACATATGGTCTGGAAAACGAAAGTTATACATACTCCCAATTGAACTCTTTTTCTAAAACGTTTTAAATAAGTGATGAACATAAAA
Source organism: Dreissena rostriformis (assembly GCA_007657795.1). NCBI lineage: Eukaryota > Metazoa > Mollusca > Bivalvia > Myida > Dreissenidae > Dreissena > Dreissena rostriformis. The sequence goes on from VMBQ01002691.1 coordinate 42,040, forward strand.
CAATAAATTTCCTTTAACTCGACTGGTAAACTGAACATTTTCTGTCAATTACTTAAAATATGTTGGTGAAAATCTATTTGAAGTGAATTAGTGTTTCAAAGCAGGTTTTTGTGCAAGTGTGCTATATCTTATGTTTCATCGAGGTTGGTCAATGGAATCTTAAGTTTATGACTTGCAAACTCAAAATTGAACCTTAATTTTCCAAGTACAAAAACGGGATTATTTGTTTCATCGAAGAGTTGCAGTAAACCAAAAGGTCGCGGTGGTGTAGTGGATGAGGTGTCCGCCTAGCGACCGGGAGTTCTTGGGTTCGCCTCCTAGTCGGGGAGCGTTCTCATTATCTCCTCCATAGACATCAAGTACTGGTTCTTCCCAGGAATGGACTCGACAGTAATAGTCAGCAATTGACTGTAGGAAGTATGAAGTAGAAGTAGAAACCCATTAATGCACGACGCTCTGACATTTCAGTTGTGGTTTCCTTATGCTGCACAGGCACATACAAATATGATAAACAACTTCTTTCTCATTCTTATTAGTCTTTTCTTTGGACAATATGATCGAAAAAAAATATTCAAATATTAAACTAAAAAGCATGTGTGTGCGATATGATGATTGCATACTGGTTTATAGTAAAAGAAGCAATGTAGTTAAACACATCCACATACTGCATGCGCAAGTTATGCATTACATGGGTATCACATCACACCTAGTGTATGTTTGTTCCACAATCAAAATTTCTTGTGCATAAACATTGAAAAGCTACTCGTCTTTCATAATGCACCTTTATTAGATCACAATTTGTATTAATTAAATATAATTTGCTATTTATATAAGAACACATACATGAAATCAATATATGGCAATCTGTTCACAGAACAGTAAACGACTGCAAATAATTAAGGTAAACAATCAATAATAGAATTACATTAACAATCAAATCCTGCTTGATTAAAACACCTAACCATATATATGACATATTTAAGCTACGAATTGAAGCTACCCTTTGGAAAAACAACTTTTTGAACACAAAAACCAAAAGTGAAAAACTAACAGCATGAGCAATTATCTGGAGCGCTCTTTTATTATGGTAAATATTGAACCCATGTTTCCCAGTGTGCAATGTTTCAAAAATAAAATTTTGATTTTAATTGGTAAAGTTTCATATGATTTTACCATGGAATTAAATTTTTAAAAACACCCCATTTTTCGTGTAACTTAATGGAACCTGGGGTAGATTTCAGAGAGCATGTTAAACAAATTCATCTTTGTCCTTTAAGCTGGAAAATCCATTATTAGTAATACTCAGAAGAAAAACCGTTTTAAATAAAACAATACTGTGTAACATGAAAATGATTAAAATAATATTTTCCTAATTTTAGACACATGCGAATAAGTGAAAATATTTTTAAAAGGAGTCTGGTTTTGGGGAAAAACTTGGCTAAGGGCATGTGCGTAAAGTATCATCCCAGATTAGCCTGTGCAGCCCGTACATGCTAATCAGGGACAAACATTTCCGTATGAAATGGATTTTCGTAAAAGAAGAGACCTTCCTTTAACAAAAAATACCATAAAAGTGGAAAGTATTTTCCCAGAACAAGGCTCAAATTGCTAAACATGTTTCATGAATACCACCCACGGTCCCTATCTAGTACTAAAAATGGAAGCATTCATTATCAGGCAGGGGGTGTCACCACCCACAGTTTTAATCTTGTGTTAATATTTGAGGCATTCATTATCAGGCGGGGGTTGTCACAGTGCTGGAGGTAACCAATATCGAGCTGTGATGGGGGTGACAGGGTCATTCACATCTGTCAGGGTGCATCCACTGATCCATGGTGGTCCCAAGCTTCTCCTTAACCTTCTCTGTAACCAACGACAACTGGTGCATAAGCTCCTGAAATAGAATAGGCAGATTCTGTAAATGAGCCACGTTCTGGGAAAACAGGGTTAAGTGCATGAGCGTAAAGTGTCGTCGTCAATGTACCTACAAGATTTGAAGTTTCACCTACATTGCCACACTGTCTAGAACTGGTTTCCTTGTCATAAAAAGGACCTTTATTTAGATGTTTTTGATTCTGCCTCAGTCCCACATTGTTTATATTTTGATATGGCTATGTCAGATCAATTTTTATTTTCTCACAAAACATTGATAAATAAAACTACAATTGAGTTTCATAAGAAACATGTTCAAACTTGGGGAATCACAGAAATTCTGTGCAGAGGATCAATAAAATCACATCGTACGGTCGATTAGACCTCGTCTGGTAAAACTTGGTTGAATGCATGTTCATAGAGTGTCATCAAAGATTAGCCTGTGCAGTAGGCACAGGCTATTCAGGGATGAACATTTTTCGCTTTTTTTTTAATTTTTCGTTCTCGTTCTGAAAGTCTCTTCTTAACAAAAATCCAGTGTTGGCAGAGAGTGTTGTCCTTGTTTAGCCTGTGCGGACTGCTTTACCAAACATTGCATTAAGCCTGATTTTCCCAGACCAAGACTCTATATAACTTACGTCATTTATCTTCATCACGTTGTAGTTGTCCACAACCTGCTCTGGTGAGCTACAGCCTACTATGACCACTGGCCGTATCTCCTGTTGTAGAATCCATGACAGGGCAGCCTTGGCCATGGGAACATCAGCCTTCGAACACAAGCCTTTCATGGCATGGAGGGCCTATAAATAAAGGTATACCAGATAATTTGATTCAAAGACATTTAAGGACAACAGTCTAGAAAAGTATCAGATTTTGTTCATTTAAATTTGATAACTCATTTAGGGAAATCAACAGAAGATTTTCAGAATGAACATGTTTTGAAGATGTTCATACTAGAAGAAGAATTTTTATTATAAACATTAAGTGTACACTCTAGATTCCAAACAGTGTTAGTCACAAATACAAACAATTGCAAGTTCCAGCTATGACTTTATTACTCAAGCTTTTTACATCAACATGGGTGTCAGTAAAAACAAAATTGTGCCCCGAAAAAGATACGTAGTGGATATAATGTATGTGTGATGATTAAGAGGTCCAGGTTTGATCCCATCTCCTTGATAGTTGTCAAGTTCACCCCCAAAACACCATACACCAAGTACTGGTTAAACCCAAAAAAACAGACTCAAGAGTCCCTCAGTTTTTGATGCCAGACAGATTTGAATGGTCTCTATAGCAACTTGCCCAATCTCACCTCAAACATTTCTGGTTCACAGCCTGGTTGTCCATGTCTGCTTTTCTCTGTACTGAAACATATGAATCGCGCTCTGAGGAAAGGAGGTTAAATGCATGTGCGTAAATCGTCGTCCCAGATTAGCCTCTGCAATCCAAACATGCTAATCCAGGACAACACTTTCAGCCTAAACTGGATTTTCGTCAAAAAGAGTCTTCCTTTAAACACTAAATACAATACAAGCAGAAAGTGTCGTCCCTGATAAACCTGTGCGGACTGCACTGGCTAATCGCACGTGCATTAAACCCCCTTTTCTCTGTGCTGAGACATACAGAAAATATCGCTACTGAGTCATCAAGACTCTCAAAGGAAGTACTTTAAGATGAACATGAATTATCTTCAAGTTATTAAAATTTAAATAATATTACATCTCTTATCGTCTCTATGAAAAAAGCAAGTGACAACATTAGACCATGTCAGTCAGAAATGCCTGCGATGGTAAATACAATTTTTAACCAGGCTGTTTTAGATTCTTGTTCAATATTGACATTATAATCAGTTTAAAATATATATTATTTTATGTATGAAAGTAGTAAGATAATATGATTTTGATTGGTTTGGTAAAACTGCTGTTTTCTATTATAACTGAAACAGATCATTTTTAGTACAGAAAATAGTTAAACAGGTTTACTGTTTACTCATACTAACACAAAAATGTATGTACGGTATGGAGCAGGATGACCTCGACCTGCACATACCTATGTACGAGGAAAATAAAGTATCATTATAAAAAAAAAAGAAAAAAAAAAGGAAAGAATTAGTCAAAGCCTGCAGTAAAACCTTGTTGGTGCAAACAGTTTTCCCCTCCTACGGCCCTCCGGTACATCCTGTAGGGTCATATAGTTGCCACTGAGCAGCCCCTGCTGTAGAGGGCTGTACGCCAACACCGCTATCTCCTTGTCCTTGCATATAGGAATCACCTCACGCTCTGGTGATCTCCACAGTAGGTTGTAACCTATCTGATGTGAAAGAGTAAGTTGTAACCTATCTGATGTCAAAGAGATGCTACAGTAGGTTGTAACCTATCTGATGTCAAAGAGATTCCACAGTAGGTTATAACCTATCTGATGTCAAAGAGATGCCAAAGTAGGTTGTAACCTATCTGATGTGAAAGTGTGATATGTTGTTGTATTGCAAAATTTGTTATATAATTTCTATGTTTATTTTTAACAGCTGAGGTAAATGCAATATAATGTATACTTATAATAATGTCATTTTATCAAGAGTGAACCTCAACAACACCTTTGTAGTTGTAGAAAGATTATTTTATGCAAAAACATGCAAATCTATTTAATATTTATGATACGCTTGATTGATTTGCAATGTTTGAGTAAGAAAGTTTGCATTTCAGTGTGTGTGTGTGTTATGTAGGCTTTATGGTAAGTTTCAACAAAATATCATTGCTACTTGAACAATATTAATGTTTTAATTGATGTGTTCAGTTGAAAATAAAGTAAAGTATCGTCCCAGATTAGGCTGTGCAGTCCGCTTTTATGGGATTTTTTGTTTAAAGGAAGTCTCTTCCAAACGAAAATCCAGTCTAGGTGAAAAGTGTCGTCAATGATTAGCCTGTGCAGACTACACCGGCTTATCTGGGACGACACTTTACTCACATGCATTAAGCCCCGTTTTCCCACAGCAAGACTCAAGTAATACCTACTTGGTTACTGACTGGAATTTCTCCCATATCAATCAAAGACTTGAGGTTTTTTGGTCCAAAGTTGCACACTCCCCAACTCCTGATCCTGCCCAGGGAGACCTGTCTCTTCAACTCAGTGATGGCTTCCTCTGTGTTGGAGATGAAACTTGGGAAGTGAGCCTGAAGGAAACCATAGCAGCCATGTATACATACGCTGTAATTAGTGTTTAATTTGAAATCAGAATTTAATGTGTTCCGTCCCGTTTCGCGTGCAGTTAAAATATACTATTATAAGCACATTAAATGTCCAATATAGGTGTACCTGATAGTTTATTGGATGCACGAGTCTGCTTTTAATCGGTTACCTGTTACTGCCTTTTAGTTTAATGGATGCACGAGTCTGCGGTTAATCGGCTACCTGTTACTTAAAGTTACATAGAGAATTAATTCTGTCATTAAGCCAGTCAAGCTAAACAGAAAATATCCCGCCATTTGCTTGTATGCATGGTGGAAGAATGCTTTTGAATTATATTTATATGGGCGTGGCGAACATATCAGCGTGTGAACATATTTCATCCGGGGTCCTTATCAAGACCTTGGCACCCAACGATTTAGAGAATAAGACCTTAACTTGAGATATGCCGATAGGTAGGCATAAAAGAAATGATGATATTATTATGATTGTTTATAAAAATAAAACTGTCTGTCACAACACAAAGTAAATGTAGTTGATTGTAATTTATAAAGTTTATTAATACAAATTATAAATAGATAAAGTATGTCATTATAAATTTGTGTAAGGTAAAAGTAATAGCGAATACAGGTCTAGAATTTCCGAGTTGCATGCACATACAGCGATTTTTTTTCCTTCTTTATAAAGTACCGGAAAACGGCACTTTCCCAATCTTGGAAAAATTACAAATTTCCCAATTGAAAGTAAAAAAAAAAAAAANTAATATTTATAACTTGACATCAGTTATTCTCAATTTAAAGGTATTTGTTAGCAAAAAATCAAATACACCAATTTCCCAATTTGAAGATTTCACGACGTGAATTTTCCCAATTTCAGGGTTTTCACGACTCCATTTTTCCCAATTTTGAGGTTTTCGCGACTCAATTTTTCCCAATTTGACCGGTACAGGTACTTCTCCCAATTGGGCAAAAAAAATTGCTGACACAAAATATCAAGATATCAAGCTGTCATGTTTTTTTTTGAGGAAGTGTTTCGACATTAATTGATGTAATTAAGGTTGTATTTACTTAGATGTCCTATTAAGTTGTCATGACAATATTTAAGAATAACTAAAGAGGATATCTATAAATGTTTGCCATCATTATGAATAACTGATGAATTTCAAGACTATGCATATGCATGACACAAAGCTTTTCACAACGAATTGAAGATGGTACCTCTGAAGTTCATCAACACAAGCTGTGATTGTGAAACACAATGCCATTTTGCGCTTTGAAGCTGCATGGCAGCTATTTTAGAAACAAGGTCATATTTTGAATGTTAAGGTCACAGTAACCTTGACCTTTAACCTAGTGACCTCAAACCATGTTTGATTGTAGATGTCAATGAGATGCATGCACATGTGAAGTTTAAAGAACATAGACCCAAGAGTTTTCATTTTATGAGCAAGGTTCAAGTTTTGGGACGGAATGACAGAATGACAGACAGACAGGCCAAAAACAATATATCCCCCTTTTTTTTAAAAGAGGGCATAAAAAGCATTAGGGACATCATTGTGTTCCCTCTCAAAGTGAAACACATGGCTCTTTATTGCGGGAAGAAAAACCAACGCCTGAGAATCTTCAAAGGAAAAAACGTGATGCAACAAGCGACAAAATACTTGTGACGTCTAACACTTTAGAGTTTGATGCAGAAGTTTAACTTTTTGACATGCGCAAATTGCGCATCTGAATGTCAACAATATCTTCGGCACATAAGACGTCATGGAAGCTGCTATAGTTGATACCTTGTAATGCTAATTTATATCCATTCATAGCACTGAAGGACAAGCTAAAGATTTGCAAATTCAAATATGACAAATCCATTAAATGCACGATTATTTTAGTATAAATAGTGATGAGGGCGTGGCAAAAAATAGGTCTCATATATGGCCTACATAATAATTATAATTGCCAAGACATAATTAACATACCAATATATTATTCACTTGTTTGCTAATTTGCTTTATTGACAGTATGTCCTTCTTAACACTGTACAATAAAGTTACATAATAATTTTGAAAGAAGTTAATGCTTTGTACCAACATCTTTTCTAAGTTATTGTATTTGTATTTGTTTTCTGAGCATCTTTCACAAATCCATCATTTAAGGACCATGAAAAAAATATTTCAGTTGTCAATTACCAGTAAGCATGTTATATAATTGACAAGAGATGGCCCCAATCCAAACCTACCTGAGCCTCATTCTGGGAAAACTGGGCTTAATGCGTGTGAGTAAAGTGTCTGTCTGCACAGGCTTATCAGGGACGGCACTTTCCGCTTTTATGGATTTTTAGTTTAAAGGAAGTCTCTTCCAAAATCCAGTCTTAGCAGAAAGTGTCATGCCTCATAAGCCTGTGCAAACAGCACAGGACAGTCTGAGACAACTCTTTATGCACATGCATAAAGCCCTTGTTCACAGAGGGCACTAATTATTGTTTGTTGCTATGAAATTTTAGGTATCCAGTAAACATGTCATATCTAGGCATTTCCCCAATTCACACCTTTCTGAGAATTGTTCTTCAAAAACTGGGCTCAATGCATGTGCGTAGTGTCATCCCAGATTAGCCTGTGCCGTCCGCACAGGCTCATCAAGGACCGCAATTTCCGCTTTTATGGACTTCTTCCTTCAAAGGCAGTCTTTTTTAAACAAAAATCCAGTGTAGGTGGAAAGTATAGTCCCTAATTGGGACGACACTTTACGCACATGCATTAAGCCCAGTTTTCCTAGAACGAGGCTCCACACCTACCTGAAGAAGGTCAATGTGATCTGTCTGTAGCTTGCGCAGGCTCTTTGTGACGGCTTCATCAATCTGCACAGCGGAGTACGCTGGGGTGCCAATACCATCACGGAAACCAAACTTGGTTGCTATGATGGCGTCATGGCGACGACCAAGAAGGCATTTTCCTAGAACCTCTTCTGAACCAGCATATCCCTGAAGAGAAATTATCCGACGCTCTTGTATTTGAATTGTGCTCTGAGAAAACAGGGTTAAATGAATTTGAGAAAAGTGTCATCCCATATTAGCCTGTGCAGTCTGAATAGGCTAATCCAGTGTGACACTCTCCGACTAAGCTGGAATTTTGTCAAGAAGAGTCTTCCTTTAAACGAAAAATACAATAAAAGCAGAAAGTGTTGTGCCAGATTAGCCTGTACTGACTTCACAGGCTAATTTGGGACGACACTTTACGCACATTAAACCCCCTTTTCTCAGAGCGAGGCTCTTTCATTTTTTGTGTTCCTGAACTTATTATTACAGAAATGTATGCACTAGATTACCAGCTGTCTTAAACTTATAAGTCAATTAATAGGTAACATACATTTTATCTTGTTACTTTAACTGTCAAGGAAGAACAGCCTTTCCAAATCAAATTGTATTTACAATGATATTATGATAACATGTGTATACAGCGCTGGATTAGCATCGTGGAGGCCCATAGGCAGTGAAACTTTCGGGGCCAACGTCCCAGACCCCTAGTTTGCCGAGTGCCTATTAGAACGCAAGTGCCCAGTCGATTTCACTTGTTTAAATCAGCCTATCAGTGCCAAGGCTGGACATAAAATGTTAAAATGTCCTTTTATAGGCTTTTTCAAGTCATAAGATAAGGCTAAGTAAGTAAGTAAAAGTTGGGAGCCCATAGGCAGATGCCTACTTTTCCTAATGGGTAATTGGGGACTGTGTGTATAATATTTCTTTATATTGATGCCAAGTTGTTAAATATTATATATGCACAAAATGTTCATCAGATGTGCTGAATTAAATGCTGCCTAGTGCCTACAAATGATTGAGTAGTACTGCTCATGTCAGATATAATAGATTATTGCAGCTTCCTGCAACTGTCAATTAAATGTCAACCACCAAGCTCACTTAAGCAACAGACAGCACATTTGATTAATGTTGGACAGTCAGTCCATTGTTTGAAATGCATGTCAATGGCATGAGAGATGTTCTTAAATAATCAAGCCTCTGGAAAAAAGGGGCTTAATGCATGAGTGAAAAATTGTTGTCCCAGATTAGCCTGTGCACTGTCTGCTTTTATGGATTAAAAAAAAAAAAGAAAGCCTCTTTTTGATGAAAACCCAGTTTAAGCTAAAATTGTTGTCCCTGATAGCCTGTGCGGACTGCACAGGCTAATCTGAGACGACAATTAACACTAATGCAATAAGCCCAGTTTTCTCAAAACAAGAGGAAATTTGCTACTAAAGCAAACATTAATCAGCCATGGTTGGGAGATAAGAGAAAGAGACTCAAGATGACACAGTATTCTCTTGAAGTTGTTCAAATAATACTGAAAGATAACCTTGTATGTGACTACCTGTTATACAATTCTTTGCTTAATAACTGCTGAAGGGTTCACATACTGATAACCCAAAGTGTAAACAGACAACTGATAAAATGAAACATGTCTCTGACCTGGATTCAATAAGTACGTATCTCCTAACACTTTGATGCACATATGTAGCACTTTTTAGCTATTGTTCAATACATGTGACTCTTTGTATGAAACAGAATACTTAAACAAAGAATTATAGCAATATATTAATCTATATTAAGGTGTATTTAAAACACAAATTAATAAAAAATAAATAAAAAAATAAACAAAATGCTTTTAAATAAAATTCAAAATGCATTTGATATAACATTTATTTAAAATTAATATCTTGAGTATAAATAAGCCTAGTTCTGTGAAAACTGGGCTTAATACATGTGCCTAAAGTGTCGTTTCTGATTATACTGTGCGGACTGCACAGGCTTATCTTGGATGACACTTTCCACGCATGCATTAAGCCCAGTTTTCTTAGAACGCGACTCAAATGATACTTTACCTCAGCTGTATCAAAGAAGTTAATACCAAGTTCAAGACATTTGTCTACACAGGCCTTTGACGTCTGAAAAAAGAAAATGCAATAATTAAATTGTGTGAACAAATATGTAACAAGTCTGTTGAATTGTTTTGCAAGTAAAACTAGAAAGATGTTACAGACACTGATGGTCCCACAACACATGGATGGACATAGAGAAATCCACTAGAAAGGGCAATAAGACAAGGGCCATAATTCTGCCAAAACTCGTCATAAGGCCAAGATTCCTTTCTTTCCAATCATCTACACTTTAAGGTTATTAAACTGTGAATTTCGAGCGGGATCCACTTTGTTATTAAAGAGTAGTTGAAAACAAAAGCTTCAGGACAATAACAGACAAAGGGCCATAATTCTGCAAACACATGTCACAGCTAACATTATTTTCTTTACAATCATCTACACATTAAGGTCATTCAACTGCAAAAGTTTGAACAAGATCCATATAGTAGTAAAAGAGGTGCAGAAAACACAAGATTCAGAGCGTACAGACATGTGAAATGCTTAATAATAAACCAATACAATTTAAGTAAAACTTAGTACCAATATTACTGATATAAAACTGAGAGAAGCCAACATCAAAAATATGTTTTTAAATATTGATTACAAATTGCTGCTCTCATTTACAAGTTATTGTTCTTATATACACATATGCCTATTGATTCGAAATGTGTCCTGTAAGTTTCTGTTAATTAATTTTCTTGTCACTCATTTTACAAATTACCGGTTTTTGCGTAATTTTGCAACAAAGCGTATGCAATATTGCAATTATTCGACTTACTTCATACGGCTGTGCGTCCCAGTTGATGTTAGCATTGTTGCCATTCATCTGCCAGCATCCTAAACAGATGCGAGACACCTTCAAATCTGTTCGTGGGAGGGTAATGAAGTCCATCTTTGCGTTAGATTTCTTTCCTTAGGTTTAAATGCTCGCCACTTCCGCTTGGAAACGAAACTCGAATGAGCACGCTCTTTTGCTTGTCGGCTTCTAATTAACGGATATTTGCTGTTCTGGTACATTTTCATAAGATTGGTTTAAAGTCATTCTGTTATAATAGTGAGTATTACTCGCATTTTATCGCTTAACACTCTGTAATGTAAACGTAATTTGGTATGGCAATCTACTTTCTGTTTCAAAATCGATGTCAAATCAATAAAATTTATCAGCTGTCAAACACTCTAGAGAAGTCTGGTCGGGATAACCAACTGTTTTATAAAGGAAAGGTTTTATTGACAATGTGCATTCGACCAAATTCAACACTCACTCATACAATCTAAGCAGTTTATGTTTAATATAGTGTATCAACTGGTTACCGGAACATTTGTTTTAAATGTGATTTTTATGGAATGACCCTCAAACAACATAAAACGGAAAACATGTCAAAAAACTGGTTCCTGACTTTCAGATACAAATAATTGCAATAAACAGTGGCATTAAATCGATTATGCAATAATGTGTGTCAGTGACTACATGCAGGGCAACAGATACGATTTCAATTAGTTTTCACTACAAGCTTTTTGTAACAAATCGTCACCTCCCCGCGAAAATGGCCAATCTCAGTTTTGGCACAAAAACATGTTTTTACATTTTTGCAAAGGTGAAAACGGCCCGCTTCTCCCGCGAAGAATTCCAAGGTCCTATCCAATCGGCTTACAAAGTTATACCCATGTGAATGTGTGAGAAAATTTACAAAGTAAATGCGGCGGATGAAAAAAATATGAGAAAATTGTCTAACTCAAGCGCTTTAGCCTTGAGTCAAAGCTTGATTTAGACAATTTTCTCATATTTTTCACACGTCACTTTAAACTTTATGACACATGAAGGGACATTTAAAAAGTCATCAGGCAAAGTTTTAGCTTCATTCTGTAATTTTTAAAGAGAATATGAAGTTTTTTCCTTCTCCTGAAAACTTGTAAATATTGAGGTTGGCCATTTTCGCGGGGAGGTGACGAAATAGTTTTTTTTGTCTCAAAACTATTTGTTCATTAGTTTTTGACAATTTGATAACAACTAACCTATTTCTGGAGGAAATTAGCTTTTTATTTAGGGCTCTGATAATTCTCAGCAATTCTTATTCCAATTAATAGTCGTTATAAATTCACAAATGTTAATGGCTGTGTGTAACTAATAAATTGTCTATTGACAAACCAAAGATGACGAAGAGTTATTTTGTTTCAGCCAGTTTCAATACCTTTCATACAATTCTCAATCTTAAAGTGTTTTTTTTTTCTAAAGCATCCATCAACGAAAAGCCAATGGAAATTATTATTCCAAGATATTATTTGTTTTTCAGACACATAATCGCCTCAGTGTTTGCTCCGAATATTTCAGAAGCAGTCACCACCTGTGCTATTAAATCTGAGAGTATACTCTTCACAACGTTTTTCCTGACAATTCAGGTCGTGTCATGAATTATAAAATATTAGGTGCGCATGTCAGTAATGAAAGTTTCCTAGCCCATCCGTGTTTAGCAGCCGACATTTTCAGAACTTTTTACGATAGAAGTCAAGTTTTATATAGACATCAAGTGAACAGGTGTCTATGTAAACTTACAACAAATGCAACAACCGCACTAAAGGTTAAAATACATGTACACTAATTCAGATCAAACACGGTACGGAGGGAAACGGTTCAACTAAAACAACAATGAATCAATTGCAAAATTTGTTTTTCCATTTTCATAATCGTTTTCTATATGATTGCTTTAAAATTTCATTTTGTTTTCTGTCAAAAACAAATGGTAAAAACGATAAAACGATCCTGTTGCCCTGTACCTGTTATACCTTTTTTCACTTAATGAGCGCTGTAAGGGTCAGGCACCTGTAAACCACTCAATGAAACTTTTACAGGACTGAAGATGGACAATCCTATTCTGCAGGGAACAACAAAAAAATATGACATTCCACTTGCACATCTAGACTTCAGTTACATCAGACAGTGCAAAGATCTCAAAGAGCTGGAGAAGATATACAGAATTCTCAAGTAAGTAATGCTTATGTTGTTCAACATTTTAGAACATTTATTCGTGCGTTAAAAAAAAACTTCTTATTATTGTAACACCTATAGCGCGTCGGCAAGGTCCAAGGAAAAAAGTTGAAATTGTATCATCATGAAAATTGGTGATAATGTTCAGTGTTTTTTTCCTTTAAAGTCGGGGCAGGTATCCGGCCCCATTCTCAATGGAAAAAGTATATATTTTTTCCAAATGGGACCTAAAAATTCCTAATTGATTTTTTTTTTCAATCTCAACATTTAGTTCCTATCCCATCCAGCTCTACAAGTTACACCTTAGTAAATATAATATCTTAAAAACTATTATTCTCATTTTTGTAGCGTTTGTTAGCAAAAAAACAACAACACTATTTTCCCAATTTTGGTCACAACACCACGATTTTTCCTAATCCAAAGGGACCCCGCCCCGTTCCCAAAATAGTAAAAAATGTTTGTTGGCATAATATCTTGGAGGATGCATCAAGCACTTGAGAATTTTTGCCTGTGAAATACAATGTATAAACAATTGGCAAAAGGAACCTTATCTGCTCTCTAACTTAACAAGTTTTAACGGTATCATCATCAAGCTAAATGATAACCAGCCAAATCGCCTGATTCAATACTCAATTATAGCCCTTGAATGATCCCAAATTTACCACATTGGTGTTGTCTTTTGTCTAATAAGTGGTTTCTGTTCAATCTAGATAAAGCTTTAATATAGACCTGGCTCAGGATTGAATTTTGGGCTTGTCTGGTCAAGGTCAAGGTTACTGTAAAGGTTGCTGGGTGCTTATAAATATGCATGCTTAATTTGTGTCGTGTTCTGAGAAAACTGGACAAAATGCATGTGCGTTAAGTGTCGTCCTAGATTAGCCTGTGCAGTCCACACAGGCTTATCAGGGACGGCACTTTCCGCCTTAACTGGATTTTCGCTAAGAAGAGACATCATTTAAACGAAAAATTCCATAAAAGCAAGAAATTGTCGTCCTTGATTAACCTGTGCGGACTGCACAGGCTAATATGGGATGACAATTTACTCACAAGCATTATGCCCAGTTTTCTCAAAACGCGACTGATTTACCCATTATTAATACTGTTTAACTTTATATTTACTTTAACTAGGTCCAATGAGGAAGGTCATTTCCCAGACTTGGAAAAGTGTTGTGAAGAAAAAATATTGGAAATTAATCCAAACAGGTAAGTAAGACAACTATTTAAAATACATTGTTAAGATGGATTTATCTTAAAAACACCAAGAAATGCTTTTACTTTGAAATATAATGTAGATACAAAAAACTTGATTTGCAATGAAAGCTGTGTTTCAAGAACATTTTATCACACTTTCAACTGATCCAAAAAATTATTTGTAAACACTTATCATAGTTGGTAAAGTTGATCAGGCCTTTTCCTGGCGTATCTGGGTCTGTTAAACGGAACCATTTCAATAGCGAAATTGTGAAAAAATTATCCCAATTTGATTTTTTTTTTTAGAAAGAAGTGTCTTATGATTATTATATCTCAATTTTATTTCAATACATCCAGCAAAGTATATGCCTATAATTTATATAACTTTATTCTTCTAATTTGAATTATTATAAAAGATTTATATTAAATTAGTTTTTCTCAACTCAGTTGACTTTTCTCACAAAAAAATGCCCAAATTGCTTTTTTCCCCCAAAAGTCCTTATCCTTCAGTATATCAATATTCTATTCCACCCACTAAACTGGAATCTCTTCTTAACAGGAATTTTCACATGGTCCAAGAAGTTTCCAGTTTAGAGGGGTTCCACTGTCTTATATTTGGACTATTGTTGTATTTTTCAGTCGCTTGCTGAGAAAGGAGACTCCTTTGTTCACTAAAAGAGATCTTGATCTGGACGAAAGACAGCAAATAGATGAAGATGTTAAGGTAATCACAAAAAAATATAACAAAATTTGTACTTAACAGACATGGTATTTTTACAGCCGGGCACTGTGTTCTCAAATTTCATACAACAAATTTAAGTTATAAGTGAATTTTATTTGACAATTAGTAAAGATACCAGATAGAGGCTAATCTGAGACAACACTTTAAGCTTTTATGGAATTTTTGTTTCAGGTAACTTCTCCTAAACGAAAAATCCAGTGTAGGCGGAAAGTATCTTCCCTTATAAGCCTTTGCTGACTGCAAGGCTTATCTGGGACGAAACTTTACGCACATGATGCATTAAGCCCGTTTTTTCCCAGAGCACGCCTCATTTATTGAATTTTTATGTCCCCCAGTCTATACTGGGGGACATATTGTTTTTGCCCTGTCTGTTTGTTTGTTGGTTTGTTTGCACAAACTTTAACATTGGCCATAACGTTTGCAATATTGAAGATAGCAACTTGATATTTGGCATGCATGTGTATCTCATGGAGCTGCACATTTTGAGTGGTGAAAGGTCAAGGTCATCCTTCAAGGTCAAAGGGCAAATATATGGGTCAAAATCGCTCAAAAGGGGACATAGTGTTTCACAAACACATCACTTGTTTTAACTGAGTTAGGCTTCGCTCCAGGTAAATACCTTAAGTATTACCTATAATTTCAGAACTGGTCCAGTGACATGAAGATGATGGAGGAGAATGTTGCTGGCGGTGTCATTGCTAGCACGGATTATCTCCCCGATCTACCACCTGTACGCTCAGGAACCATAACTCTCACCGCAGATGGGGTAAGATTTAATGGTTGTTTTACTGCTGTGGTAGCAGACATGACCAAAGCCAGTTGGCCTATCGGACATATTGCAGAAGAACATTTCACAAGGCTGACGGTGAAATGCAAGATTGTCTGACTTACTGTCCGGTAATTTTTGCTTCCGAAGATTGTAACACTCTTGCAGTTTTCACAACAACATTATTTTGTGTTTATCGGTTCATGATATATCTGGACATAAAAAGATTATTTTCGTCAACATTCGTAACAACCGTCAGTAGTTCACTGCGAACGACATCAGACTTAACTATTGGTTCGCGAATTACTAAAAATAGTCAGACATATACTATTTTATGTTGAGTTGATCACATGTTGTGTTAGTTTTATGTGTTGTTGAACTTTAAAATTATATTCTGAAACTAAAATGATCAATAAATTGTTTAAAAGCGGGCAAATTGTCTTTTAAATATTATCATGAATAATAAATGTTCTTCCTAAAGCGCTAATACCTTGGCATGACCTTGCTTTAATATATGCACTAAAGTGCCTATTTAACAGGGGTGTAAAATTCCAAATGCTCATATTGGCAACTAACATTTTCATCATATAGCAGAATGTTGAAATTTTGATTTTTTTTCAAATCATGAAGTATTTGTTTGGTATGTGTATTTTCAAGGCAAAAAGTAGCAGGCCAACCAGCCAATCAAACAAGAGGGCGACACCCAGAGATTACAGAGAATGGGATAAGTATGTTTGTTTCATTACAAAATATACACTGTATTTTCAATATAATTAGTTGTTTAATGAGCAGTTTAACCTCTTGTTATATATTGCCTGTACAACTATATTGAGAATAAATAACTTACAAACATTACATTTGCAATTTTGTTTTTAATAATCAGATTTTTTTTTCCATCATCAACAAGTAGTGCATAAAATATGTTAACATTTTGACTAACATGTTTACAATTTTCACAAACATGATTTAGTCTTTGCACTTATGTTAAGATTAAGTTACAATAATTGCAACATATGGACATTATTATCCCATGCCTGAAGGCGTAGGGGTATAGGAAAGGTAGGCATTATTCTGACTGTGCATGCACTCCTGAGTACTTGCGTGCGTGCCTCCATCCGTCGCACTCTTCTGTACACAACTCCTCCAACCTTGTGTGCGCGATTTTGGTCAAATTTTTAAGATATCCTCAAGTACTACAGTGCATATTTCACAAGGAATTATTGCCATGTATTAACGACTACATGTAAAAGCTTTGTGCGCCACTCCTGCTACATTTTGCGTGCAATTTTTGCTGAACATTTACAGATTAGTTATCTGCAAGTGCTACAGCGTTTATTGCAAGGTTTTTACGATTGCTTTATTTTTAAGGAGTTTTTACCCTTTATATAAAAGTTCTGTGTGCAACTCCGCCTACATCTGGCATGATATATAAACTTTAAAAGAATCATAATCTCCAAGAGCTACAGGCCATATTGTCAAGGTTTCGCAATGGAGCTTTTTTTAAGGAGTCGTTGCCCTTTGTTAAAAAAACTTAATTCCATGGCCTTGTGATTGCATTATTTTTTTTCTTTAAAATTCTTTTAAATTCAATAAGTAATTCTTTATGTACTGGTACCTTTTTGACAACAATGAATCTGTGGCATGGGAAACATGGTCTGTAACTGCTTCTTGTTTTTTTTTTAGCTCACCTGATTGCTCAGGTGAGCTTTTGGGATCGGTCTTTGTCCATCGTCCGTCCGTTCACATTTGGTTTGTAAACACTCTAGAGGCCATATTTCTTGTCCGATCTTCATGAAACTTGGTCAGAAGATTTGTGCCAGTGATATCTTGATTGAGTTCGAAACTGGGTCATGCTGGGTCAAAAACTAGGTCACTAGGTAAAAAAAAAAGGAAAAACTTTGTAAACACTGTAGAAGTCACATTTAATGCCCAATCTTCATGTTACTTTGTCAAAATGTTTGTCTTAATGATATGTTGGTTGAGTTCAAAAGTGGTTCCGGTCCGTTGAAAAACATGGCCGCCAGTGGACGGGGCAGTTTTCCTTATTTGGCTATAGAGAAACCTTGTAAACACTCTAGAAGTCACAATTTTTGCCCAATCATCATGAAACTTGGTCAAAACATTGGTTTTATTGATATCTCGGACCAAATGGTCCAGATCAGTGAAAAAACATGGCCACCAGGGGGTGGGGCAGTTTTCTCTATATGTATATAGTGAAAACATGTGAACACTCTAGAAGTCACTTTTTTGGTCCAATCTTTTTGAAATTTGGTCAGAACATTTGTTTTATAGATACGTGAGTAAAGTTTGAAATGGTTTCGGTCCGTCGAAAAACATGGCTGTCAGGGGGACAGGGCAGTTTTCATTAAATATATATAGTAAAAAAGGCTTGTGAACAGTCAAGAAGTCACATTTTTTGCACAATCATCATGAAACATGGTCAAAACATTGGTTTTATTGAAATCTCAGATGAGTTCGAAAATGGTCCCGATCGGTCAAAAAACATGGCCACCAGGGGGGGTGGGACAGTTTTCCTTATATGACTATAGAGAAGCCTTGTGAACACAATTGAAGTAACATGTTTTGCCTAATCATTGTGAAACTAAGTCAAGACATTGGTTTTATTAGCTCGGCTGTTTTCGAAGAAAATCTTACAAAAACCTTGTAAACACACAAGTGCCCATAATGTTTGATTCAATAATGATGATATTTTAGGAAGAAGTTTGTTAGAACAATATTTAGGCAAATTTTAACATTTAGGTCATGTGGGGTCAAAATCTAGGTTTCCAGGTCATAGCTTGAAAAACCTTGTTATTACAGTCATGTTTTAAGTCAGGTTCAGGTTAGCAATCTAGGGCCATCATGGCCCTCTTGTTAGCTCATCTATTTTTTGAAAAAAAATTATGAGCTATTGTCATGACCTTGGCGTCGGCGTCGGCGTCGGCGTCCGGTTAAGTTTTGCGTTTAGGTACACTTTTCTCATAAAGTATCAATGCTATTGCATTCAAACTTGGTACACTTACTTACTATCATGAGGGGACTGGGCAGGCAAAGTTAGATAATTCTGGCTTGCATTTTGACAGAATTATGTGCCCTTTTTATACTTAGAAAATTGAAAATTTTGGTTAAGTTTTGTGTTTAGGTCCACTTTTTTCCTAAAGTATCAAAGCTATTGCTTTCATACTTGCAACACTTACTAACTATCGTAAGGGGACTGTGCAGGAAAAGTAAGGTAACTCTGACTGGCATTTTGACGGAATTATGTGCCCTTTTTATACTTAGAAAATTGAAAATTTGGTTAAGTTTTGTGTTTAGGTCCACTTTTTTCCTAAAGTATCAAAGCCATTGCTTTCATACTTGCAACACTTACTAACTATCGTAAGGGGACTGTGCAGGCAAAGTTATGTAACTCTGACTGGCATTTTGACAGAATTATGTGCCCTTTTTATACTTAGAAAATTGAAATTTTGGTTAAGTTTTGTGTTTAGGTCCACTTTTTTCCTAAAGTATCAAAGCCATTGCTTTCATACTTGCAACACTTACTAACTATCGTAAGGGGACTGTGCAGGCAAAGTTATGTAACTCTGACTGGCATTTTGACAGAAT
Source organism: Dreissena rostriformis (assembly GCA_007657795.1). Classification (NCBI taxonomy): domain Eukaryota; kingdom Metazoa; phylum Mollusca; class Bivalvia; order Myida; family Dreissenidae; genus Dreissena; species Dreissena rostriformis. Next base: position 61,284 of record VMBQ01002691.1, read on the forward strand.
TATGTGCCCTTTTTATACTTAGAAAATT
>VMBQ01002691.1:61896-102056 GCA_007657795.1 Dreissena rostriformis
CTTGATAACATATTTCCCAATTGCAAAAAAAAAAAAAAAAAAAAAAAAAAATTTTTTTTTTTTTTTTTTTTTTTTTCAAAATCGTAAAAGCTAAACATAATTTATATCCAAAACGTGACTTCCCTTCATCAGCGACATAATAAAACCTTTGGCAACTCAGATGTTAGCAGGTGTTTTTGCCAGATGCATCTGCCAACATTGACAGTGATAACGTTCGAACTGGTCCGCCTTATAACAAGTATATAGAGTAAACTGGTCCCCCGTTGAATATAACCGTTGACTATAATATACAACAGGTACAGGCTAATGAATCAAATATAAGACAAAATAACAAATAAAAACAAATTTATTTGTTAAACCACTTATTTAAGCATGATAAATTCACAATGTTTTCCCAAAATGAGCCGTTTCATTGAAGCAAAAATTCCCAAAATGGACAATTTTGTCGATAAAAAATTCCCAATTTGGTTAGACTCCTTTTCCCAAAATAGGCAGAAAAACCCCTGTGATTAAATGCCCACACAAATTGGAAGGCATTCAGAACATTTGTATTTACATCTCCTAAACATGCCTTGACTTTATCAGTTGTATGGCAATTTTCAAGTAATTTGCCACAAATGATAACTATTTGAAGACTGTGTTTCCAGTCACATGTCCATAGTTCAAAGGTCAATTTAGACGACTTTAAACAGTAGTTTCTTTGAACATAAGAGACCTGGGTGTGTATTTAGATGAAAATTATGGAATTTTCTTAGAAACTTATGAATGCAAATTTTGAATGTTTTGTTCTTCCTGAATACTTTGAGCACAAGTAACCTAATGTCAATGCTACAAAGGAGTTGCAGTTGAAGATATGAATGAACAGGAAATCTGAATGAAACAACCGCTGTGGCGTAGTGGATATGGTGTCCGCCTAGCGACCAGGAGGTAATGGGTTCCATCCCCATAGTGGGAGTGTTCTTTAGATCTCCTCCTTAGACACCAAGTACTGGTTCTAGTCCCAGGAAACGGACTCGAGAGCGTTTTAATAAGTCAAAGGCTTTCGATGCAATCAAGCTTAAATAAATAGGTTTAAACTAATTAAACAGTCTGAATAACAATAAACTCTGCTTCTAGGATTGATGTAGACAAGGAGCTAGAAAAGGTGGATGAAGATGACAACAAGAAGAAGGAGAGGACATTTGTGGGCAATAAAGAGGTTGTCAATTTGGAAAACACAGTGGACGCTACGGGGCTCACACAGGCAGAGAAACTGGTGAAGGCAGACAGGGAGAAAGACAAGGGCAATGAGGTAAGGGGTATGAGAGAGACAAGGGCAATGAGGAAAGGGGTATGAGAGGGACAAGGGCAATGAGGTAAGGGGTATGAGAGGGAAAAGGCAAAGAGGTAAGGGGTATGAGAGAGACAAGGGCAATGAGGTAAGGGGTATGAGAGAGACAAGGGCAATGAGGTAAGGGGTATGAGAGGGACAAGGGCAATAAGGTAAGGGGTATGAGTGAGACAAGGGCAATGAGGTAAGGGATATGGGAGAGACAAGGGCAATGAGGTAAGGGGTATTAGAGAGACAAGGGCAATAAGGTAAGGGGTATGTGAGAGGCAATGGCAATGAGGTAAGGGTATGAGAGGGACAAGGGCAATGAGGTAAGGGGTATTAGGGGACAAGGGCAATGAGGTAAGGGGTATGAGAGAGACAAGGGCAATGAGGTAAGGGGTATGAGAGTGACAAGGGCAATGAGGTAAGGGGTATGAGAGAGACAATGGCAATGAGGTAAGGGGTATGAGAGAGACAAGGGCAATAGGGTATGAGAGAGACAAGGGCAATGAGGTAAGGGGCATAAGAGAGACAAGGGCAATGAGGTAAGGGGTATGAGAGAGACAAGGGCAATGAGGTAAGGGGTATGAGAAAGACAAAGGCAAGGAGGTTAGGGGTATGAGAAAGACAAGGGCAAGGAGGTTAGGGGTATGAGAGAGACAGGGCAATGAGGTAAAGGGTATGAGAGAGACAAGGGCAATGAGGTCAGGGCTAGTAGACAAGGACAAAGGAAAGGCAGTGAGTTTTTTCTACATTAGGGAATGGGGCTGGGGCCCTTTGGATTGGGAAATAGAGATCACATTCCGCCTACACAGGAATTTTGTTTAGAAGAGACTTGCTTTAAACAAAAAAAAATCCATAAAAGCTGAAAGTGTCGTTCCTGATGAGCCTGAGTTGACTACACCGGCTAAATTTTGGACGACACTTGACACACATGCATTAAGCCCAGTTTTATCAGAACAAGGTGGCTTATATATTTTGTATAATGTTTGTGCAGGCGTTCCGGTCCAGTGACTTCAAGGAGGCTCTGACCTACTACTCCAGAAGTATCTCCCTGCTCCCCACTGCGGCCTCATACAACAACAGGGCTCTTGCACGTATGCAGTTTGTATTCCTACAAGCACATTGATGCAGGGATTGAAATTAGTGGTTGTCCTTGTGCCTGGATTGAGTAGATTTTCAGGCCTTTTTCTTCCTATCTCACGGGTCCGATAGTCGGACCCATTCCCCATGCCAAGTATGCATATTTTTTCCCCAATTCTCAAAAAAAAATCCCTATTTATAACTTTTTTTTTGTTTTTTTTTTGAAAGAAGTGTCTTATGACTCTTATGATTATAAGACTCTATATCTCATTTTTTTTAAACAACCTACAAAGTATATAACCATAATTTATATGATTTTTATCCAAAATGGCTGGAAAACCACCTGCCTAAATAATGCTTTTGTCTATGAAAATTCTTCCCAATTTGGAAGATTTCGCGACTCGAAAAATTCCCATTTTGCTAGGTACTTTTTCCCCAAATAGACAGAAAAAGGCCTGATTTTGGCCAGGGCAACTCCATTTCAAAATGTTGGTAGTCTGGCCGGGCAACTAGCTTTTTATGTCCCCCAGTCTATACTGGGGTACATATTGTTTTTGCCCCGTCTGTTTGTTGGTTTGTTTGTTGGTTTGTTTACGTCAAACTTTAACATTGGCCATAACTTTTGCAATATTCAAGATAGCAACTTCATATTTGGCATCCATGTGTATCTCATGGAGGTGCACATTTTGAGTGGTGAAAGGTCAAGGTCATCCTTCAAGGTCAAAGGTCAAATATATCAGTCAAAATCGCTCAAAAGGGGACATAGTGTTTCACAAAAACATCTTGTTTAAGCTTGAAACAATTCAGTGCAATTAAAACATTTAAATAAAAATTGGCGACTGGATCATGATTAGTTACATAATATATATTTATTTAGGCTCGGAAACGAATCAATTCAGAATCATAATAAGACATAATACACAGAAAGTGTGTCATGTCAACAATGTTGTTGTTTAATTTATCTATTATTTTATTTAAGGAAAGTATTACATACACATGACATGACACAACATGGTACTAGGCTCGTAAGTCTTTAGCTGGGCAACAAAAATACTTAAGATGGTTGCCTGTGCGGGTAACCAATTGCAGTGTACGAATTTCACTTTTGAAACCACTAGCCCGTTCGGGCTACCAGATGGAATTTTTCACTAGCCCGAACCAAAGTTTACTAGCCCGAACTGTTTATCACATGTTTTTAAAAGATATTTATATTTTGGACAGTTCTGGATAGTTTTTAATGCAGGTAGGATGTAATTGATAAGGATTGCAAATAACAGTTCATCCCAATTTATTCTCTGCCAAACATGAAAAGCAGTCTGCCGATGGCAGCTTCAGAGTACTGTGTATCCTCCTTGTCATCTTCGTCGTCATCTTCAGTCCGGAATTCCTAGGATATTCTTAAATTAAATATAAACAATCAATTTTGTCCAATCCATGATTACTCTAAAATATATTTTATAATGATGAAACAATGCTTTAATCATATTTAGTTCTTATTCAAATGTATTTAATTTAGAAAAGCGAAATATTGACCATGCACTTTGAAATAAGAACGCCTCATTTGATGAGGTACGAAACGTCTTTAGTATGTTTTCAACTCGGCAAAAACATTTTTAAGTTCATTAAACTTTCTTCTAGTTATATATTGCGTAAAAATTGAATAATTGTGTTATACATTGAGTGTTACTGTTTACTTAACATGAATTCGAAATAATGGTTTATTCCGTGCAATAACAGATAAAATTAATTTTGTAAAATTCAATTCTTTGACAACTTTTTTTCTCGAGTGGAGCGAATCTTAATATAGTTAATTAATATGGAAATTACAGACAATTGTACGTTTTTAACAATAAAAATTTAATTTAAAATGAAAATAAGTACATACCAAATGAATGATACAGATGATTCCTTTATTTGTGTTAGTTTATGCGGAAAACAAGGCTTTTTTATCGCGTCATGAACATAGCGAATTTGACACAACTGCCATCTTGGAAATTCTTGACGCGCGCATGTTGGGGGTTACGGTGAAAACGCAATACGACGCTAAATAAACGCTAGATATGGTTCAAACGATGGATGAAAATAATATTTTTGAGCATTTTTAATTTTCAAAAGTTGGAAAAATCATTAGCCCAATCGGGCTAGTACCTACGGAAATTAAGTAGCCGGAAACGAGATCAACTAGCCCCGGGCTATCGGACTAGTGCGAATTAGGAACACTGCAATTGTAAAACGTTAGTTTCCATCCCTGTTGATGATTGATGTAACACTTGTGTACTTGGACTGTATACATATGTCATGATTTGTGAGGTATACAGGTGGTAACTAAAGTTTTAAAGTTGTAACATACAAGCTTTTTTTTACCATGATTTCTTTCATTTACAAATGATGTACTTAATTAAATTCATACTTGTACACTACTTTTATATGAAATAAGATGTGTTTCACTAGTTTTTGCAACATCAAAAATTCTCGACTGCAGCGTAGTCATGGCATATTCAATTGTGGCAAAAGTGGGTGCCCTTGCAAGTAAACCGGAACTTAAAATTGTTGCAGTGAAAGTAAAATATTTTATCATTAAGATCACAGAAAGATTTATGTTCGCTGTTTGTAACATTCTCCTTCTGCTTATTTTTTGTTGTTGTTTTTTCTTTAAAAAAAATGTACATTTATAAATAGATTTATTTCTATTAACATTTCCCATTACCCATACTCATATGTATTCACCTATGCTTGTGTCTAGATTTTGTATGATCATAGTATGTATTGGATATTGTATATGGACAGTTTTTTGTGTCATAGGTGTTGTGCTACTACTGTATTGCCATAACTTACATCACATGGATCTACCTATAGAAGTATGTTTTGTTCATAGATTTTGAGACATAATCATATTATGTGGTGGTTGTACATGCATAACTTTTTTATCTTTGGTTTTGTGGTATTTACTATATAGCCTTTCATCAGGCATAGTTTAGTGTACAAGTAGTACTGCTTTGTTATTTGTTAAATATTTTATGTTAAAGAATAAAATAAACTTTAAATGGGTGGATTTGGTCGGCTGTATGGGGAGGAGGAGGCCGAATATGTCAGTGAAAACCAAGATTTGGTCAGGGAAAAGTCAGAGAAAAGTCTGGGAATTTTATTTCATCAGGTTGGTGGCAACCCTGTGTTTGTCTGGACAATATCTAGGTCAAGTTTGACGTTTGGTAATGTGGGGACAAAATCTAGGTCTGATCTTACAAAAACCTTGTAAACACACTAGAGGCCATAGTTTTGGTCCAATAATGATGATACTTGACCAGGATGTTTTTCTTGATGGAATCTAGGTAAAGTTTGACATTGGGTCATGTGGGGTCAAAATCTTGGTCACGAGGTCCAAATCTTACAAAAACCTTGTAAACACTCAAGTGCCCATAATGTTTGATTCAATAATGATGATACTTTAGGAGAAAGTTTGTTAGGATAATAATTAGGCAAAGTTTAACATTTGGGGAATGTGGGGTCAAAATCTAGGTCACTAAGTCAAAGCTTGAAAAGCCTTGTTTATCTTTAACCACAAAGCACGCAGCTTTGATATTTGATATGTGACAAAGATTGTTCAAATCATGCCACTGGGCAAGCTCATTTCACAGGTGAGCTATATAGGGCTATCTTGGCCCTCTTGTTTAATGGTAGCTTAGTATTTGCTAATTTTATTTGCACGACATACATATCCATATTCATGTCATGCATTGATGAAGCCTGGTTCCCAACTTGGAATATCTGAGAATCCTTAATTGTTCAGTAATTTTTTTGTAAACTTAAATTTTGGATGCAGAATACCATAACAAAAGGAAATAAGCAAGGAAAGAACAGAAAATCAAATGTCATATCACAATTTTAAAATCTTTAAATGAGCGTTGCTCTGTGAAAAGGTGGTTTAATTAATGCATGTGCGTAAATTGTCGTCCCAGATTAGCCTGTGCAGTCCAGTCTGCATAGGCTAATCAAGGACGACACTTTCCGCCTAAACTGGATTTTTACTAAGAAGAGACTTCCTTTAAACTAAAAGTATCATAAAAGCGGAAAGTGTTGTCCCTGATTAGCCTGTGCAGTTCACACAGGCTATAATCTGGGACAACACTTTACTCTCAAGCATTAAACCCCCTTTTCACAGATCGAGTGCCGCCCATATTTATGTTTTTATTTTACAGACTTGAAACTGTCGCAGTGGCATGAGGCAATAAAGGATGCAAATATGGTGTTGAAGATGGAACCAGACAATGTTAAAGGTAGGCAAATACTGTGTTGAAGATGGAACCAGACAATGTTAAAGGTAGGCAAATACGGTGTTGAAGATGGAACCAGACAATGTTAAAGGTAGGCAAATACTGTGTTGAAAATGGAACCAGACAATGTTAAAGGTAGACAAATACGGTGTTGAAGATGGAACCAGACAATGTTAAAGGTAGGCAAATACGGTGTTGAAGATGGAACCAGACAATGTTCAAGGTAGGCAAATACGGTGTTGAAAATGGAACCAGACAATGTTAAAGGTAGGCAAATACTGTGTTGAAGAAAGAACCAGACAATGTTAAATGGTAGGCAAATACGCTGTTGAAAATGGAACCAGACAATGTTAAAGGTAGGTTGTGGAACTGTATTAAGGCTTGTAAAGAAACTAAACCTAAATTGAAAACTAATGAATTAAAGATGAGCTTTGTCACAGGCAAAACAGCAGTCCGCTATTAGGTGTTTTTTTTTTGTCCAAGGAAGAACAATATCCCCATAAGTTTTGTCAACCTTTTTAGTTATGGCAGAATGCAGATTTTATTTTTCAATTATTTCTGTAAACATATCAACCACAATTTTGGTCTTAGGACAGAACTTTAATAACGTGCAGAATTAACATATGGCCCTCTATCCACAAACTGCATCGTCAGCGTATATCTTACATTCTTTTCGAGTTGTCGCAGGATCAAATTTTAGTTTTCTAAAAACCACAATATTTGTCCGACAAAAAAAAGAAGTAATATGAATATTCCCCATATGGCACTCTATCTACATAGCGAGTTTCATCAACCTAGCTTGAGTACTCTTTTAGTTATCACAGGATCCAGAGTTGATTGGACACATGGACTGAAGGACTGACTGACTTTCTAATGTTATCTGAAATAGCAAAATTATCAGTATTTTACTACATTACAAGAACAATATTTATTTAAGTTAATTTTAGTGGGGTTTCTTTTTGCCAAATACTGCAGCTGATAGGGTTTGGCATGATTTTGTTTATTAACTAGTTATTGGTGCCTGAGAATATCTTCGAAGATCACTCAAGTGAGCCTCCTTCTGAGAAAACTTTGCTTAATGCACAAAGTGTCGTCTCAGGTTGCAGTCAGCACAGGCTAATCAAGGAGGATTCCTTTATCTTAGACTAGATTTTTGTTCAGAACAAACTTCCGATAAACAAAAAAATCCACACGAGCAGAAAGTATCATCCCAGATTTCACAGAATGCAGCACAAATGACCCTTGATTAGCGGTCATCCATTGCTCTTCACACCAACTAGACAACTGTAACATTAAGGCATACATTTATTATTATTATACCTCACTTTTATTTACAATGCTAAACTCCCATAGGCCATCGTGACATAGAAATACTGTCAGACCCAGCGGGAAAAATTGTACTTGCTATCTGAGCAATCACATGCAGAATGGTAAAAAATTAAACTGTCCCATTTGCGCATGCATTTTGTTTATGTTTACAGTTAAGTATGACGTCACATTGATTGTCCGCGCACTGTTTATGAATGAAGTCGACATCATTTGATTTTGATTTTTGTGATGGTGTCACGTTTTCGCGGAAAAGTAAAAGAAGTTAGGTTAATATAGTTCTCATTTATAACCTTTAAGTCGCGGATGGCTTATTAATAAAATTGTGTTAGAATCGAAATTATCGACGTGTAAGCGTTGGTTATTCCGGTTATAACCAACGGTTTGTCATTCCGATGCTTGTTATCACAATAATAACAAAACAAAATTGTTCATGGTTCATATAAATTGTTCATGTTTGAATAGTTTTTTTGGTATAATAAAATAAATTTTACATGTCTTACAGGGTGACAGTAAATTTGTCAACTTTCGGAAAAAATACTGTCAACCACTGCTTTGCCTCGGTTGACAATATTTCCTCAAGTTGACAAATTTACTGTCACCCTATCAGACCTGTAATATTTGTATAATGTATAACATCATATGGATATTTACATTGATGTTACCCGTATGTTATTTTCAGCCCTTATGAGACGTGGAACGGCCCACAAAGGCCTGAAGATGTTTGAAAAGGCCAGGCAAGACCTTGAGGTTGTAGTTAGCAAAGAACCCAACAACAAAAAGGCACAGGTAATTCACTTATATGCATAGTTTATTAAAGAAAGGTGGTAATTTGTGCTTCATATCTTGGTATTTGAATTGAACTGACAGTGTTTTTATTTCGTTCAAATTGGGGGCCGGTATTCCGCCCAATCACAATTGAAAAAAGTATATATTTTTTCCAAATGGGACCTTCAAATTCCCGATTGAAGGTTTCTTTTTTTTTAAATCTCATCATTTAGTTCCCGTAAAGCTCTATAAGTTGAACATTAGTAAATATAATATTGAAAACACTTTCATTCTCAACTTTGAAGCATTTGTTAGCAAAACAACAACACCACTAATTTCCCAATTTTAGTTAAAACGCCGCGATCCCAAAATGGTCTGAAAAAAAATATTGACTGATGTCACCAATTTAAATGGCATGCCAGATGCATTTTTCTTTACAGTTTCCTTTTTCTTTGAATTTGTTTTGGCAAGATCTGTGTCATCTATGTGATACTGATTGAAATAACAAATGCAAAGTTGTAACACAGACGGTCATTATCCAGACAGTCATTATCCCATGCCATCAGATTGATAAAAGATGTCATGTATTATGATTGTTTCAAATGTGGCATAATTACAATTTCAGGAGGCATTAGCAGAAATAACAAAAGCAAAAGAAGAGAAGAAGAAAACAGGCAGAAGAATGCAGATAGAAGAAGTTGATGAAGGGGAGGAGCAAGAAAAAGGTTCTGCCAAGGGAGGTAATGAGTCCCACAAGGGAGACAATACTACCAAGGGAGGGAATCAATCCCACAAGGGAGACAATCACATCTCAAAGGGAGATCACTTGACAAATGCTGGAAATGTCAATGGTGTTCATGAAGCTAAGAAGCCTGCTAGAAGAATGAAGATTGAAGAAGTGGAGGATGATGGTGATAAGAACAATGAAATTGACAATCATAAAGAGTGGAACAGACCAAATGGAAATGCAGAAACTAGGCTTGAGTCCACAGAGTTTAAAATGGGAAATAATGACAGTCATGTAGCAAAAGACATATGGAATGAAGACGAAGTGACTGTTAGGGTTGACAATGAAATTCCTGCAGTTCCAATTGTAGAACAAGAGTTGAAAGCTTGTGATAGGGTGATAGATAAATCAAACAGTGCACATGAGCTGGCAAATGGTTCAGTTGAAATGACAAATGGTGAACAAAAGAATAAAAACAATAAGAGAAGTGGTTCTCCTGTTGAAATAAAACCAGATATAAATACATCTGTGACATCTGAAAGTGAGTTGAAAGTGAACGTGGATTCAGTATTAGCAGATAATGGCATGAATGATGACGCAAATGAAACTGCCAATGTTCAGTCTGTTAATACAGAAGACAATGCTGTGGATGAATTTAAAGATACTGAAGCTGATGAGAAGATGGAGACTGATAACAAGGCAGAGCTAGAGCCAGCAGTTCAGCACGTGAAGCGTCCTGTGTTCTACATGACAGATTATCCACTGGACTGTGTGAATCTGAAGGAAGAGGCCACCATCTTGTTTAGGAGCGGTCAATATGGGGACGCTGCTAAGGCGTATGGCAAAATTATTGACATCTTAACAAAAGGTACTGGTCAGTATTTGAGCCTCATTCTGGGAAAACAGGGCTTAATTCATGTGCGTAAAGCAGTGTCCGAAAAATTTCCTATTTTTCAGGTAGCCCACTGGGCTACCAGTAAAAATATTTGGTAGCCCATAAAATACATAATAATAAAAGATACAAAATCGGTGCATCTAATATACAACTCGATCAAATAATTAGAACACTGTTTGTCTCAATTGAAATCAAACTTACCTTAATTATTAACAGTCCAATCATTAATTGACGATGCAAACTAATTAGCAGGTGTTAAACGCATTCACACCAGTGTAATTAAAATTCCTTTTTGGTTTCGTTACCGTTTTAAAGAATCCGTTATTGTTTTGATTTCTTTAATGTTCGGCGTCCTTGGATATTTAACATCAAAAACGTTGTTGCTATTGCTCATTAAACGCGTTCACACCAGTGTAATAAATAATCATTTTTGGTTTCTTTACCGTTCTGCGTCCTTGGATATTTAACGACATCAAAAACATTGTCGCTATTCCTCATTATTGCGGTTAAAACAAAGAATTCAAAATTGCGAAATGACATTGCATCACGTGCGCAAACTATCCATTCAGCTCTCATTATATTATTAGCAGACGACAAATGTTGATTCTGATTGGATGATTAAAATACACTGTTACTGTTTACAATGGACATTACCGCAAGTGATGGATGACTGATTAGATAATTGATCGCACTTTGTTATCGGATTATAAGCAATACACAGTGTACAAACACAAGGTCTGACAGCGTGTTTATTCTACATATGTCTCTCAATAAACGGGGCTACCGCTCTTAGAAATTTATAATAGTCCGGTGGGCGTGAGCTGGAAAATTTCAGTAGCCTGATGAAAAAAATCGGTAGCCCCCGGGCTCCGGGCAATGGATTTGTCGGACACTGGTTAAGTGTCGTCCCAGATTAGCCTAAGCAGTCTGCACAGGCTAGTCAGGGACGGCACTTTCCGCCTATACTGGATTTTTTTTTTAGAAGAGACTTCCTTTAAACGAAAAATTCCATAAAAGCAGAAATTGTTGTCCCTCATTAGCCTGTGTGGACTGCACAGGCTTTTTTGGGATAACTCATAACGCACATGCATTAAGCCTAGTTTTCCCAGAGCCAGAACACTGCCTGTTTGATAAATGTTGCGATCAAAATTCTGTGTTTTCTTGCAAAAGTCTGTCACACCTTAGACAAACCCTGTTAAACTAAATGATGTCTCGGAGAGCTGGCTAGAATTGTAGTGAATAAAATATACAAGAATTGTATACAAAGTTTATATAGATGCTCAGATCTGGTTATGTGCTCATACTAATACTTCATCAGTGATTTTGTTTGCCCAAAATTACAGCCACTTATGGGCTGTTTCCCAATGGCAAAAGTAACATTTTGCCCCAAAATCGGAATAAAATTCCCCCCCCCCCCCCCNCCCCCTTAATGCTAAACTTTTTCAATAAATCAATAATTTGTATATTGAGTTTATTATACAGCGATATAATTCCGTATCACTTTATAATATAAATTTAAAAATGCAGTTAAACTTGCACTTATAAACAATTGGAATACTGTTAGTTACAATTAGCATATTAATAATGTTTCATTTTTCTCATTTTCATAGTTAATCGCGCTATTTTTCCCAATCAAAAAGGCACAGGCTTTAAAAAATAAAGCAAAAAAAACAACACTGCTTATGATCTTCTATATGCGAATGATGGCTTCAAAAGTGATGTTTCCAAACCAAGCAGCCAACAGAATATCATATCTGCTCCAAATTTGATTTGATAAAGAATCATCTTTACTTTACAAACAGCTCATGTTAAAATGGCTTCAAATGTACAGCATCTCAAAATCTTACACCAGCAGTTAGGGGGTATCACTTTGTCATTTTGTCTTTTGGTTTATCAGTTTGTCTGTATAAGTTTATAGTTTGTACATTTCTCAAGCGATAAATTTGAAACTTGAAATGTGTCATCAACATAAAGTGTAGATACACGACACTTTTCATCGTCAGTGATCCACACTTTCCTGAGTTATTTGCCCTTGAACATAGCTGCCAAAGCGCTGCAGGGGTATGATTCACGTTTGTGACAAAGGTCTACTAAGGATTGCTCTGGAGGGGGATCATACATGTTAAAAAAACAGTTCCTGTAATATTATTTGTTATGCCTCCAACGGGAGGCATATAGTTTTTCGCACTGTCCGTCGGTCGGTCGGTCAGTCTGTCCGTCCGTCACACTTTTCGTGTCCGCTCTCTAATTCAAGTAGTTTTCATCCGATCTTCATCAAGTTGTATCTAGATGATGTCTAGGCCAAGTTCGAAGATGGGTAATGCCTGGTCAAAAACTAGGTCACATAGTGCATTTTAAACATTCAGCATGGTGTCCGCTCTCTTATTCAAGTAGTTTTCATCCGATCTTCAGCAGACTTGACCAAAAGTTGTATCTAGATTATGTCTAGGCCAAGTTTGAACATGGGTCATGCCGGGTCAAAAACTAGGTCATGCGGTCAATTAGTGCGTTTTTAACATTCAGCATGGTGTCCTCTTTCTAATTCAAATAGTTTTCATCCGATCTTCACCAAAGTATTCCCAATCCTCAAACTGGCGTAATTTGTGACAGTTTGGCACTCTTGTTTAGCATTGTCTACTCTATAAATCAAAGTTTTCATTTGACTTTCATCAAACTGTATGAAAATGTCTCAGGCATACAATCCTTTACTACTTTAGCTGTGTAAACTTGGGCATTAATCCTGGATTTCATCCAATGGTATGGAACATTTACATGGTTATGCTTTTATGTAGTGACAAAGTTGGAGTTGGGGGCATCCGTGTCGGATGGACACATTTCTTGTTTTTATAATTACTTGGGGCCAAAATTTGTCTATTCCCAATCTCAAAAATTATATTTACACCAAATGACTACCCATAACTCCCAATTCTAAGGCCCCTCTCCACCAAAAAAGCCAAATAAATAAATAGATTGAGGCATTCAGTTCCTTTTCCAATCCAGCAACAAACAAAAAAACTCCTTATTTCCCATTCAGAAGGGCCCGGACCCCATTCCCAAAATGGTGCAAAAAACAACACTGTCAAAATGGCTTCAAATTTACTGCTAAGAACTAACTTTTATTCTTTGCCCGTGTCCAGCTCCAGACCAGCAGGTGAACCTGTCCCTGATGTACAGCAACCGGGCCGCCTGTCACCTGAAGACAGGGGACCTCCCCGCCACCGTGGCAGACTGCAACGCCTCCCTGGACATCATACCTCACATGGTGAAACCACTGGTCAGGAGGGCCAGTGCTTATGAGCATCTAGAGAGGTAGGTAGACATACCTCACATGGTGAAACCACTTGTGAGGAGGGCCAGTGCTTGTGAGCATCTAGAGAGGTAGGTAGACATACCTCACATGGTGAAACCACTTGTGAGGAGGGCCAGTGCTTGTGAGCATCTAGAGAGGTAGGTAGACATACCTCACATGGTGAAACCACTTGTGAGGAGGGCCAGTGCTTGTGAGCATCTAGAGAGGTAGGTAGACATACCTCACATGGTGAAACCACTTGTGAGGAGGGCCAGTGCTTGTGAGCATCTAGAGAGGTAGGTAGACATACCTCACATGGTGAAACCACTTGTGAGGAGGGCCAGTGCTTGTGAGCATCTAGAGAGGTAGGTAGACATACCTCACATGGTGAAACCACTTGTGAGGAGGGCCAGTGCTTGTGAGCATCTAGAGAGGTAGGTAGACATACCTCACATGGTGAAACCACTTGTGAGGAGGGCCAGTGCTTGTGAGCATCTAGAGAGGTAGGTAGACATACCTCACATGGTGAAACCACTTGTGAGGAGGGCCAGTGCTTGTGAGCATCTAGAGAGGTAGGTAGACATACCTCACATGGTGAAACCACTTGTGAGGAGGGCCAGTGCTTGTGAGCATCTAGAGAGGTAGGTAGACATACCTCACATGGTGAAACCACTTGTGAGGAGGGCCAGTGCTTGTGAGCATCTAGAGAGGTAGGTAGACATACCTCACATGGTGAAACCACTTGTGAGGAGGGCCAGTGCTTGTGAGCATCTAGAGAGGTAGGTAGACATACCTCACATGGTGAAACCACTTGTGAGGAGGGCCAGTGCTTGTGAGCATCTAGAGAGGTAGGTAGACATACCTCACATGGTGAAACCACTTGTGAGGAGGGCCAGTGCTTGTGAGCATCTAGAGAGGTAGGTAGACATACCTCACATGGTGAAACCACTTGTGAGGAGGGCCAGTGCTTGTGAGCATCTAGAGAGGTAGGTAGACATACCTCACATGGTGAAACCACTTGTGAGGAGGGCCAGTGCTTGTGAGCATCTAGAGAGGTAGGTAGACATACCTCACATGGTGAAACCACTTGTGAGGAGGGCCAGTGCTTGTGAGCATCTAGAGAGGTAGGTAGACATACCTCACATGGTGAAACCACTGGTGAGGAGGGCCAGTGCTTGTGAGCATCTAGAGAGGTAGGTAGACATACCTCACATGGTGAAACCACTTGTGAGGAGGGCCAGTGCTTATGAGCATCTAGAGAGGTAGGTAGACATACCTCACATGGTGAAACCACTTGTGAGGAGGGCCAGTGCTTGTGAGCATCTAGAGAGGTAGGTAGACATACCTCACATGGTGAAACCACTTGTGAGGAGGGCCAGTGCTTGTGAGCATCTAGAGAGGTAGGTAGACATACCTCACATGGTGAAACCACTTGTGAGGAGGGCCAGTGCTTGTGAGCATCTAGAGAGGTAGGTAGACATACCTCACATGGTGAAACCACTTGTGAGGAGGGCCAGTGCTTGTGAGCATCTAGAGAGGTAGGTAGACATACCTCACATGGTGAAACCACTTGTGAGGAGGGCCAGTGCTTGTGAGCATCTAGAGAGGTAGGTAGACATACCTCACATGGTGAAACCACTTGTGAGGAGGGCCAGTGCTTGTGAGCATCTAGAGAGGTAGGTAGACATACCTCACATGGTGAAACCACTTGTGAGGAGGGCCAGTGCTTGTGAGCATCTAGAGAGGTAGGTAGACATACCTCACATGGTGAAACCACTTGTGAGGAGGGCCAGTGCTTGTGAGCATCTAGAGAGGTAGGTAGACATACCTCACATGGTGAAACCACTTGTGAGGAGGGCCAGTGCTTGTGAGCATCTAGAGAGGTAGGTAGACATACCTCACATGGTGAAACCACTTGTGAGGAGGGCCAGTGCTTGTGAGCATCTAGAGAGGTAGGTAGACATACCTCACATGGTGAAACCACTTGTGAGGAGGGCCAGTGCTTGTGAGCATCTAGAGAGGTAGGTAGACATACCTCACATGGTGAAACCACTTGTGAGGAGGGCCAGTGCTTGTGAGCATCTAGAGAGGTAGGTAGACATACCTCACATGGTGAAACCACTTGTGAGGAGGGCCAGTGCTTATGAGCATCTAGAGAGGTAGGTAGACATACCTCACATGGTGAAACCACTTGTGAGGAGGGCCAGTGCTTATGAGCATCTAGAGAGGTAGGTAGACATACCTCACATGGTGAAACCACTTGTGAGGAGGGCCAGTGCTTATGAGCATCTAGAGAGGTAGGTAGACATACCTCACATGGTGAAACCACTTGTGAGGAGGGCCAGTGCTTATGAGCATCTAGAGAGGTAGGTAGACATACCTCACATGGTGAAACCACTTGTGAGGAGGGCCAGTGCTTATGAGCATCTAGAGAGGTAGGTAGACATACCTCACATGGTGAAACCACTTGTGAGGAGGGCCAGTGCTTATGAGCATCTAGAGAGGTAGGTAGACATACCTCACATGGTGAAACCACTTGTGAGGAGGGCCAGTGCTTATGAGCATCTAGAGAGGTAGGTAGACATACCTCACATGGTGAAACCACTTGTGAGGAGGGCCAGTGCTTATGAGCATCTAGAGAGGTAGGTAGACATACCTCACATGGTGAAACCACTTGTGAGGAGGGCCAGTGCTTATGAGCATCTAGAGAGGTAGGTAGACATACCTCACATGGTGAAACCACTTGTGAGGAGGGCCAGTGCTTATGAGCATCTAGAGAGGTAGGTAGACATACCTCACATGGTGAAACCACTTGTGAGGAGGGCCAGTGCTTATGAGCATCTAGAGAGGTAGGTAGACATACCTCACATGGTGAAACCACTTGTGAGGAGGGCCAGTGCTTATGAGCATCTAGAGAGGTAGGTAGACATACCTCACATGGTGAAACCACTTGTGAGGAGGGCCAGTGCTTATGAGCATCTAGAGAGGTAGGTAGACATACCTCACATGGTGAAACCACTTGTGAGGAGGGCCAGTGCTTATGAGCATCTAGAGAGGTAGGTAGACATACCTCACATGGTGAAACCACTTGTGAGGAGGGCCAGTGCTTATGAGCATCTAGAGAGGTAGGTAGACATACCTCACATGGTGAAACCACTTGTGAGGAGGGCCAGTGCTTATGAGCATCTAGAGAGGTAGGTAGACATACCTCACATGGTGAAACCACTTGTGAGGAGGGCCAGTGCTTATGAGCATCTAGAGAGGTAGGTAGACATACCTCACATGGTGAAACCACTTGTGAGGAGGGCCAGTGCTTATGAGCATCTAGAGAGGTAGGTAGACATACCTCACATGGTGAAACCACTTGTGAGGAGGGCCAGTGCTTATGAGCATCTAGAGAGGTAGGTAGACATACCTCACATGGTGAAACCACTTGTGAGGAGGGCCAGTGCTTATGAGCATCTAGAGAGGTAGGTAGACATACCTCACATGGTGAAACCACTTGTGAGGAGGGCCAGTGCTTATGAGCATCTAGAGAGGTAGGTAGACATACCTCACATGGTGAAACCACTTGTGAGGAGGGCCAGTGCTTATGAGCATCTAGAGAGGTAGGTAGACATACCTCNGGCAGATGACCCCTATTGATTTTCAGGTCACTAGGTCAAAGGTCAAGGTCACAGTGACACGACACAGTAAAATAGTTTCCGGATGATAACTCAAGAAGGTTTACGCGTAGGATCATGAAACTTCATAGGTACATTGATCATGACTCGCTGATGACCCCTATTGATTTTCAGGTCACTAGGTCAAAGGTAAAGGTCATAGTTACTCGAAACAGTAAAATGGTTTCGAATGATAACTCAAGAATGCTTATGCCTAGGACCATGAAACTTCATAGGTACATTGATAATGAGTGGCAGATGACCCCTATTGATTTTCAGGTCACTAGGTCAAAGGTTAAGGTCATAGTGACTCAAAACAGTTAAATGGTTTCCTGATGATAACTCAAGAATACTTAGGCCTATGATCATGAAACTTCATAGGTACATTGATCATGACCGGTAGATGACCCCTATTGATTTTCAAGTCACTAGGTCAAAGGTCAAGTTCACAGTCAAGTTCACAGTGACAAAAAACGAATTCACACAATGGCTGCCACTACAACTGACAGCCCATATTTTAATTGTTTAACTCATTTGCTGATCAATTTCGTCAAAAGGTCATTTGAGCCTTGTTCTAGGAAAAATGGTCTTAATGCATGTGTTTAAAATGTCGTCCCATATTAGCCTGTGCAGTCCCACAGGCTTATCAGGGATGACACTTTCTGCCTAAACTGGATTTTCTTCCTTTAAACAATTTTTTTTTATAAAAGCGGATAGTGCCTTCCTTGAAGTGTTCTGCTAATCTGAGATGATACTTTCAGAACATGCATTAAGCCCTGTTTTCCTATAACGGGGCTCATTTGTGTTTGTTACAGGGCAAATTCAAGGAGGCTATAGGCCTGTACACGCAGTGTGATGAGACCCTGCCTAACCAGACAGTAGTGTACACCAACAGGGCCCTCTGCTACATCAGGAACAACCAGGTATGGAGCTTGCAAAATGCCTTGTCTGTTAAATATTTTGAATCACGCTCTGAGAAAACTAGGCTTTATGGATGTGTGTAAAGTGTCATCCCAGATTAGCCTGTGCAGTCTGCACAGAATAATCTGGGATGACTCTTTTAGCCTAAACTGGATTTTTGCTAAGACTTCCTTTACACGAAAAATACCATTTAAGCAGAAAGTGTTGCCCTCATTAGCCTGTGCAGACTGCACAGGCTAATCTGGGACAACAATTTAACATTGCATTTAGCCCTGTTTTCCCAGAAAAGGGCAGTTAAGCTGTGTTGGTATAGTGCTGGACTACAAATCTGAGGATCAAGGATTTGATTTCCAGACCTTCCACATTACTTGTGTTGAGTGTGGTCATGACATTCTTATTTCCCCACAAACAAAATTTGAATGAGGTATATTGGGATCACACTGTTATTCAGTTGGTATTTCAGTTTTCCACTTTGTCCATTTGTGGCATAAAATGTTCTAAGTTTGTGGAACAAACTTCTACATTTCGCAAACTATTTAAATGAAAATTAACATATGTTATCCCCATGAAGTCAATACATAATTTTCATGTGCAGTTTTCCATGTTTTTCCTTAGTTATGTGTCCTTGAACTCAAGGCCCTCGAATATCGGACCCTTCCCCTATCAAAAAATAATACTTTTTTCCCGTTTTTTTGTAAAAAAAAATCTTCCTAGAACAAAAATGAACAAAAAAGTTGTTTTTTTAGACAGCATTACAATATAGTCATCATTACAATCTAGGATAATTTGAGTGTCAAATATACTAAATTATAAAAAAAAAGCAATGAATATAGTGCAAATGTAGTAATGAGAATGTAAGTGAAAAAAATCCCCCAACACAGGGAAATAGCCCAAACATTCCCCCTCATGAGGGATGTGGGTAGCTACCCCTGATGGCCAGAGAGGGCCCTGTCAGAACTCAGCAAAAGCATAAATGTTCTGAGTTTGTGGACTTCTTATGGATTTCTCAAGCGATTGAATTGAAACTTGAAATATGTCCTCACCATGAAGTGCCGATGTGCAAGACATAATTGTTAAGCGCAGTGATCCATTCATTTCTGAGTTATGCGCTCTTGAAGTTAGCCATGGTTATGGCTCCTGTTCCTGTGACAAAGCAGAGCAGGGGTATTTGAAGTCACATTTGGGAATAAGCTCTTGTTTCAAGCTAAGAGAAGGTATAGAAAGACACTTTATGGGGTGAAAACATGAATGTGAAAACTTTTTATAGAGTATAGATAAATGCCGTGAAAAGTGTACATTTTTAGTAAGAAGTAAGAAGGAAGAGTCCAGAAAGTTCAAATGTTCAGTTTTCACAAGTTGATGAAAGCCTAATAAATTGCAAGTAATATTGAAGGCATATGCTGGTAATTGGACTTGGCATTGGGATAATTTTACCAGTAAATTTTCTCCAGTTTTATCATTATAATTGCATTAAAAATTTGCATACCTGATATTGCTTTAGAACCACAGGTTTTGGTAGCTCAATTAACATAATTTTTTCAAATGAGCCTCACTCCAAAAATCCGGGTTTAATGCATGTGCGTAAAGTGTCATCCCAGATTACCCTGTGCAGTGCAGAAGGGACGACAATTTTCCTATTTAATTGTATTTTTTTTAAAGGAAGCCTCTTTGCGAAAATCCAGTTTAGGCAGAATGATTGTGTGTAACGTGTTGTCCCAGATTAGCCTGTTTCCGCAAAGGCTAATCTGGGACGACACTTTTAGTTTAGGAACATGCATCAAACCTAGTGTTTCGAGAGCGAGGCTGATATGGATTTAAATCTCCCCATTAATCTCTGGTTGTGTCCCTCGTCTTGCAGGCTGCAGAGGCAGAGGGTGATTGTACAAAGGCCCTGGCACTGGAGAGGGACAATGTGAAGGCCCTGTTCAGACGCGCGCAGGCTAGAAAGGTACACATTCGCAATTCAAATCAAACGGCTCTCTATTTTACACCATGCTCACATTATTGTAAGTCTATTTTACACAATGCTCACATTATTTTCAGTCTATTTTACAATATCTTTAATAAATTTTTGACAGTTGTCAATTCGTGGTCAGGCCCCTTCCAGTCGTATCTACGGGTGTGTTAAATGGACCCAGTCCCGAAGCGAAATGATAAAAAAAATTCCCAATTTGACAAAATAATGGACTTTTCGAGTGTAAAAATTCCCAATCCTGAAAATGTGCATAAAGTGTCGTCCCAGATTAGTGCAGTCCGCACAGACTAATCAGAGACGACACTTTGCGTTTTAATGGATTTTTTTTTAAAGGAAGTCTCTTGTAAACGAAAATCAAGTCAAGGCAGTCTGCACAGGCTTATCTGGGATGACACTTTATGCACATGCATAATAAAGCCCGGTTTTTCCAGAGTGAGGCTAAAATATTTTGCTGCGTGTTTCACAGATGTTAAAGAAGAACCGTGAGGGCATAGAGGACCTCAGCCATCTACTGAAGGTGGACCCTGGCAACACGGCGGCACAGAAAGAGATGGAGGTGTTGAAGAACTACTGGAGGGAGGTTGGTACCCAGGGGCCAGGGGCTAGATAGGTCTTATACTTTATGAGATGCTCTTTGCGAAAACAGGGCATCTATCAGACCCTTACTCTGTATTTTCACGTCCAATCTATATCTCCACTTTCATTTAAAAGATTATCATGGAATTTGCTTTGAATGTTTATCAGCAATATATGGAAGGCATAAGCAGTCCAACCATGTCAAGGTCACACTTGATGGTCAAACCGATCAATGTTGGCAACATACCTGCCCTTTGGAATTCCTTGTTAAAATTTAATTTATAATTGAGCCTTGCTCTGGGAAAATGGGGCTTAATGCATGTGTGTTTAGTGTTGTCAAAGATTAGCCTGTGAAGTCTGCACAGGCTTATCATGGACGACACTTTCTGTTTGTATGGGTTTTTTTGTTTAAAGAAAGTCTCTTTTAAACAAAAATCCACCTTAGGCGGAAAGTGTTGTCCCTGATTAGCATGTGCGGACAGCACAGGCTTATCTAGGGCAACTCTTTACGCACATGCATTAAGGCCCAATTTTCCCAGAGCAAGGCTCACATTAAAGTTATTAGACTGTACATTAATTTAAAATAAGTCAAACATTAGTTTTTTTTTAGCCAATTTATTTAAGTTTGATGGCAATGAAAGCTAAGGCTTATTGGGTCACTCTCTTTTCTGTTTCCAGTACTTGGTGTTTTAAAGAAGATCCTTAAAATACTCCCTGAATGGAGATGGAACCCACTACCTCTTGATCGCTAGGTGGTCACCATATCGACTATGCCACTTCCACCTTAACCCTTTGCATGCTGGGATATTTGTCATCTGCTAAAATGTCGTCTGCTGAATTTCTAATATCATCATTTTCTTCACTTTTTTTCAAAGACCACTATCAGAATAGCAAACGGTTTGGATCCTGATGAGACGCCACGTTCTGTGGCGTCTCATCTGGATCCAAACTGTTTGCAAAGGCCTTCAAAATTCGGTTCCAGCGCTTAAAGGGTTAAAGTCCTCTTATAACATGACTCTTTCCCAAATGGGTGATTTTACAATCTGCCTCTTGGCACCTGACTGTGGTCACAGTCCAACACCCTTTTGGCTACCAGAGCTTGTAGCCTGTATTTTCTTGTCCATTCTATATCTTCTCTTCCCTAATGGATTTTCTTCAAATTTGTTTTTAATGTTTAATACATTCAGGCAATGTATTGAAGGCAAAAAGCAGTCCATCCAGGTCAAGGTCACACTTAAGGGTCAAACGGATCTAGCGGTCAATAAAGCTGTCCTTTGGACTTCCTTGTTAAAATTTTATTTATAATTTATTTTTGATATAAATGTGTATGAACATCTGTATTCATTGGAAATTTCCATTTGGAACTTGTGTTTTGGTGCTTCGAGACTCATCAATGAACACTATTTGAGCTGTGGGAAATGTGGCTTAATGCTTGTGTGTTAAGTGTCATCCAAGATTAGCCTGTGCAGTGTGCACAGGCTAATCAGTGAAGACACTCTGTTGAAACTGGATTTGCGCTACCAAAAGACTTCCTTTAAACAAAAAAACCCTTAAAAGCGGAAAGTGTCATCCCTGATTAGCCTGTGTGGACTGCACGGGCTAATCTGGGACGACACTTTACGCACATGCATTTAGCCCAGTTTTTGCAGAACGAGGCTCATTTTCATTCAATGTTCAATACCCTTTTTGTAGGAGCTTCAGCAAATGCAAAACAAGATATCAGATTTACGAGACAGGAAGGAAGACCTTGAGAAGGAAACCAAATCTGGGGCAGCTGACAATAAGCCCCGCAAGCGTATGGTCATACCGGAAGTAGAGAGCGATGAAGAGTCCGGGCAGACAGCTGGTAAAGGTATGGGTGAACTTTGAAAGAAATTGCAGTGGCTGCACTCTTCTTAATTCAGTTTTCATCTAATCGCCACCAAACTTTCTGCAAATGTTTGCTGACATTAATTGGATGCCAATTTAGATAATCAGCAAAATTGCACCCAATACTTCAGAGTTATTGCCCTTGGTTTATGTAAAAAATATATAATTCACTGTTTTAGCTCACTTAACTCATTCACTTTTCATAGAATTTTAACCAAACCTTCATGATATGGAGTCCATGTATAAAGACAGGCATATTATTCTGTTAATTACCTTGTTATACAATGAAGGCAAATCTTGTCTAGTATAACTTTACAATAAAAAAAGTCCAAGACCACAAACAATAATGACACAAAATAGTGTTAACATAAATTATTTTAGTCATAAAACATATAAAGTTTCTGAACTTAATCGCTAAAGAAGAACCTATTTGTTAAATGTTACAACAATAAACAGTGACCAGTATTTTCTTGGTAATTTCAATCTCAACTGTGAATATTTAATAATTTATTGCAGGAACTGCAAAGCCACCCAGTCAAACATCAAAACAAACATCAAAACCCGAAAAGTCCAAATCAAAATCTCCAGAGGTGAAATCAGCTGCCGATCCCAGCAAAGAAGAAAAGCCAAAACAACAGGCCAGTAAGACATCATCACAGCCACCAAAGAATGAACCAAAGCCTGTCAGTAAAGCCTCCAAGAAGTCTACGAAGATCAAAGAAACCTCCACAGGGTTGCCTTCAGTTCCCAGGACGGCTCCGAAGTTGGGGAAAGCTACCCCATATGAGTTTATCTCGGCCTGGAACGCGTTGAAGAAGGCCGAGTCACTGAAGCCATACTATGATCTCCTGAAGCAGATCAATCCTACTGATATAAATACTGGTTAGTGTCTTACTTTATTCACTTATATACTGATCTTATAAAAACTGGTTGTTATCTAATGATTTGAGCCGGCTCTAGGAAAACGGGGCTGAATCAGCACTGGCCAATCTGGGACGACCTTTTTTGTCTGGACTAGGTTTTGGTTTGAAAGAAACTTTTTTTTAACGGAAATTCCGTTAATGCAGAAAGTGTGTCGACCCTGACTAGCCTGTTCAAGCTTCACAGGCTAATCTGGCATGACACTTTATGCACATGCGTTTTCCCAGGGCGTGGCTCATTTACTGTTTTCACTTATCTTACTGCGATCAGTTCCAGTTTTGGAGATTTTTGTTTGTCTGGCTTTTCTTATTATGCATTGCATCATTTGCAGTATAAATATAGTTGGTTGTTGTTTTTTCCTGACTTAATTTCATAGATAATTGAGTCCATTTGTTTAATCAAACTTTTGGGAGAAGGGAATTTTCAAATGTCACAATTTTGATTCTGCTCTTCATCTTTAAATCTCAGAAACCTATATAAATACTGCTACATATGTTACTATTTGCAATTGCACATGTTTAGACATAAACTAAACTTGTTAGGGTTGTGACAAACATGTTCATAATCAGGTATTGTTTGGTAAGGTTCATGTAAATAAGTGTGTGTTGCCATGCTCCTATTTACATGTCTGTGTGTTTCAGTGATTTCAAACAAACTGGATGACTCCATGCTCAAAGTGATTACAAGATGCGTTGCAGAGCACTTTCTCCCAAATGGTATAATTTCAAACTTATGTTAAGACACCTATATTGTTAGACCTATTTTAGCGTAACTGAGAAAAATCATTTTTATGCCCCCGGGAGGGTGGCATATAGCATTTGAACTGTCAGTCCGTCCATCCGTCAGTCTGTGCGTCCGTCCAAAAACTTTAACGTTGGTCATAACTTTTGCAATATTGAAGATAGCAACTTGATATTTGGCATGAATGTGTATCTCTCATAAAGCTGCACATTTTGAGTGGTGAAAAGTCAAGGTCAAGGTCATCCTTCAAGGTCAAAGGTAAAAAAATTATAATTGTTAAATGCATGTGTATCTCGTGGAGCTGCACATTTTGAGTGTTGATAGGTCAAGGTCATCCTTCAAGGTCAAAGGTTTTTTTGTTTTTTTATTTCAAAGCGGCGCAGTAAGGGGCATTGTGTTTCTGACAAACACATCTCTTGTTAACTAAATTCCTGTATATGTGATGTTCAGAAATTGGCATACACTATTATATGTTTCATTTACGATAACAATAGATTCATTTATTTTTTTTCATTTTTTGGTATGTCTGATATAAGACTTTTGGCTTGAAAGTTCATTGGACATTTGATTCTGTGGTTAAGAGGTCCCAAGAAAATCACAGAAATTAGTGTCCCAACAAATAAAACGCCAATAGTAGGCTAAAATCTTACATTTGTATGAATTTAAAAAAAAAACACTTTTCAGGTGCTCCTTCACAAATGATATCCCAGTATTTAGACAAACATATGATGTAATACATTAATGTATAGTACATTTGAGCCTCATTCTGGGAAAACATGGGCTTAAGGCATTTGCCGAAAATGTTGTCCCAGATTAGCCTGTGCAGTCTATTGCTTCTCTGGGACGACATTGTGCACAGGCATTAAGCTCCATTTTTCCAGAGTGAGGCTCATTTATCTGTGAAGATGGGCCCTATAGCAAAGTTTGCTACTATTTTCAGGTGAGAGGGAGGAAGGTTTTTCTATTCTGAAGCACCTGTCGACTGTACCGCGGTTTGGAACTGTGTGTATGTTCATGTCAGAGAACGAGAAAACAGGTACCACTGAGATACACACTTTGATATGTTTGTAGTCCCTTAGAAAATCAACTTAAATTAACCCTTTCAGTGCTGGAACCGAATTTTGAAGGCCTTTGCAAACAGTTTGGATCCAGATGAGACGCCACAGAACGTGGCGTCTCATCTGGATCCAAACTGTTTGCTATTCTGATAGTATTCTTTGGAAAAATTTTGAAGAAAATGCTATTTTTTTAAATTCAGCAGACAACATTTTAGCAGACAACAAATTTCCCAGCATGCAAAGGGTTAAGACCTTTCTTACTAGATTCAAGTTTAAAAGGATTCATTTCCAACCCTAAGATACTGATGAGCAGAAAACAGCATAAAACCTGAACAGACTGCAAGTTACTCGCAGGCTGTTCTGGTTTTATGCTGGTTGCATATAGCTGTTTTCACTTTGCTTCTGAGCAGNTGTAAAAAAAAAAAAAAAAAAAAAAAAAAGCGGCGCATTAGGGGGCATTGTGTTTCTGACAAACACATCTCTTGTTAAAAAGAGTGTCATAAAAAATTTGAATCTTTTCAAGAAATGACCCACGTCATGCGAAAATGGATCTTGATTCTCTGAAAAGTCGTATGTCTTCTGCACAACAAATATTCTAACAATGGGGTTGGTCAATCATGGCCAAAATTGTATTATTTTGATTCTAAGAATATGTGGATGGATATGGGCCAAGAGTTGATTTTGTCTCTTTTTGCTGGGGAATGACAACCTGAAATTGCACATAATTTTGTTATTTTTTATGTGCACTGTTTTATATAGAAACAATAACATCATACAGTTATTGAAAGTAGGATATCATATCTATGAACAATATTGCACATAAACGAAAATCAAAATTGTGTGCAATTGCACGTCATCATGTACTGCATAATGTATATTTGTTAGTTATAGCATTCAATGGTATTTTAAAGAGTGTTGTGAACAAATTTACTTTCATTTTGTTATATATTATTGATTAGAATTTATTTAATTATTTCTGCATAAGATCATATTGAAAATACTTAAAGCAACTTTTTGATGAAGTTAAATCTTGTTGGAAAATTGCCTTGGCATTATTATGCAATTATCATGGTTAAATCAACCCTTACTAACCTTGTTTTTTTTCTTTTTCCAAAGGTCGTGTTTAATGTGATGTTTTTAAAGTGGTATATAGTGAGTGTTTTATCCATCCCACTTCTTGTTTACTTCTTAACATTATAGCCTTGTTCTGTTAAAACTGGGCGTAATGAATATGCGTAAAGAGTCGTCCCAGATTAGCCCGTGTTTCATGCAGAGGCTAATCAGGGACGAAACTTTCCGCTTTAATGGAATTTTTCATTGAAAGGAGGTCTTTCGTAAATCCAGTTTAGGTTAAATAAGTAGGTCCAGATTAGCCTGTGCTATCTGAACCAGCTAATCCTGAACGACACTTTACGCAAATGCATAAAGACAAGTTTTCCCAGAATGAGGCTGGGTAGGCTTCAATTGAATCGATATACCATAGCCTGGTCTATAGAGGACAATTAGAAGAGAAATGTACAAGGACAATGACTTTCTTCAATATTTCCAGACTTATGAACATGCGTATATCAAAACACATCCCTGGAAGCATTTATTGCTTAACTTGACAACACTTCTCACGCTCATAAAAATGACATACTTATAACTTCATTCATTTTGGAACTTCATACACCAAATGTATTTCCATACCATGTTGCAACGCAATGTGGTTAAGACCCGTGATAATTTCACACATATTTGTGTCCCGTGCTTAATACATGTTTTCTATTGTTGTAAGTGCATACATGCAGATTTTTGTTTATGGATAAAATAAAATTTAATGCAATTGTTGTGTGCGTTTAGCACTTCATTTTGTATTATGTTGATTTTTCAGCAAAGATTTGTTTAAATATGGTTTATTCATAGTTAATGAAACATGCTGTATTGTGCTCTTTGACAGAAATTATAACTGTAAATTAAATTTTAAACATTATTGCAAATTTAATTCATTCGTAAAAGAAGTTTGTGGATGACAAAATACACTGTCTCAGTAATGTTATTATTTTATATGAGCCTTGCTGGGTCAAATATATATGTGACCATAAAGTGTTTTGTTTTATGAAACTACAAACATGCATGTGAAATTTAATTTGTATGCTTAATTTAACATCGTTTGCTATGGAATCTAATTATTTGTGGGTTTAAAAAAAAAATGTTCTGTTTATAAACCACATTATTATATTACTATGCATTAAAAAGAATGAAGCATAATATTATAAGGTGACACATTGTGAGTCATTTGCTTGTATAGCCTTATCTATATATTATATTAGGCTATAACCCTATTTGTGCATATCATATTTGTGTGACAGATGGAAAAAAAATGAACGTGTGATCGATGATGTTTTGGAGGTTCCTATTGTATCACTATGCTGAAGTAAAAACTGAATGTTATTGCTCCTTCTTACTTTTTATTAGTTTTAAAGGGACCTGTTCACAGTTTGGTAAATCGACAAGATTGAAAGTAATTGTTTCAGATTTGCAAATTTTCGTTGTAGTTGTGTTATTTACGAGGACACAATCATACTGAACATTTACCGTGCCGGGCGTGCTCTAAAATATCCATTAAATGCATCTTTTGACGATTTAAAAACCTAAAAATTATAAAGCGTTACCAACGCGTAACAATTCAATAATTTGGAGAGTTCTGTTTTTATCGTTATATTTTGTGACACTACCTTGATTGCTTATATGAAGTATAAAATACATGTTGAACTGTAGCAGCACAAATGGCTGAGTGGTTTAAGCGCTAGACTTTTACTCCAAGGGTCAGTGGTTCGAGTCCAGGTGTGGGTAACTTTTTTTCTTCATTTATTTTATTCTTGTTTTATACAGGAGCTTTTTAGTTCTGATGTTAACATTTATCAATTTAAACAAATTTCAAAACATGCCAAAATCTGTGAACAAGTCTCTTTAAAGACAATTGTGGGTACAATCTATAATCTTGAGTGATCTGTGCAATCTCAAGCCTTGGAGTAGGGGTTCAAGTTGATATCAATGGGACAAACATAAGCCAGGCAGAGCACATGAATTTTACAGTGTATTAGGGGGAATAAACCAACACTATTTGGCACAATTCGTAATTAAATTTAGAATATTGAGCATTAAGTGTCATTGAATTATTAAATTTGGCTAATGAATGGACACAACACTGGCAATATTCCTGCTGTCAGATCACAAAAACTACCACTCGGCTGATTCCTTAACATGGTGTGGTGGTTTGAGTGCCTGTATCACCCCAAGGATATGCCAATGGGAGTGTTAACTCCTGACAGGGCTTCCCAAGCTGGACAGGTTGATGGGTATATATAGAAGACTGTCGGCAATCATATAACTGTAATTCGGTTGTGAAATAAGACGAATAGTGTTATCCAGGTTCGACCTTTTACTAACATTTCAAAGGTACAACTGACAATAATAAACAACAACAACAATAATGATGACGTCTTGAAAACGTGAAGGTTTGCGCGGTTGGCGACATAGTACGACATTGCGCCAAATCAACAACAAAGACAGACCAATATCGGCCACCTCTTCTCTAAGCCAAGAGGTATGAGAAGGATCACTCGGACAAAAAAATCAAGGACAGAAGACGCTTTAAAGCCTTGGCCGACTGCAAGTCTCCTACTACAAGGAAAGGTCGGAAAATAAATCACTGCTATAGGCGGATGCACTGGGCAAAAGTGTGCATAACGACGGTGCAAAGCTTGCCACTCCATAGTGATAGTAAATAAGAAGAGATCACAGAACTGATTGATGAAACAGATAACAGGCTAAATATGAGCACAACAATGAGTCTCAAAAGATTTGTTTATTATAATGCAATCACTTGTTTAAGTACGTAAGTCAACATACTATTTCATATGTAACATAATGTTCTATCAGTAAACCATTTGTTTAACTGTTTAAATAATTATGGAGAGTCCAATAACATACATAAATTGTATAAACATATTGCACAAGCACATTTACACCTCTTAATCAGTCATGTCATACAAAAATGGGTCTTATGGCATATGCGACCAGTGTAGCTCCAGACTAGCCTGTGCAGTCTGGTCAAAATCTACGCTGTCATTTGTAAAGTCACGCAATTTTTGCGGCCTTAATAGAGGACATAGTAGATCCTGACCAGATGTGCAGACTGGTCTGGAGCTACACTGGCCCCATATGGAATAAGACCCATTTTTGTATGACACAGTTCATATGCCAAAATATACAAGCAAAACTAACAAACGATCTAGCTAACCAGAAATAAACCTCAAAGAAACAAAGAATTCAGCTTCTGAGTGTTGGAAATATTGGTGGTCCACTCAATACAACAATTAATTTTATATCAAAGGAATGTAATTTTGCCTAATAGCATGATCTATTGTTCTTATTGCTGGTAATTACACGATAGTTGATTGTTTTGAAACCCAACAGAAAATTTACATACAATAAAGTAATAATCATTGATGCCCACATTATAGAAAACTATTTCAGTTACATACAGGTACTTGTTCTGCACAATACCTATAATAACTCAACAATCAAAAATCCAAACAAGTATTATAAAAACTTCATAAATAGGAGCCTCGTTCTGGGAAAAAAAACTTATGTGGGTAAATTATCATCCCAGATTAGCCTGTGCACTCCGCCCAGGCTAATCAGGGGCGACACTTTCCGCTTTTATTTTATTTTCTGTTAAGAGGTTGTCTCTTCTTAGCAAAAATCCAGTAAAAGCGGAAAGTGTTGACCCATATTAGCCAGTGCGGACTGCACAGGCTAATCTGGGACAACACTTTCATTACATGAATTCAACCTTGTTTTCCCAGAGCAAGGCTTATATATATGCATAGCACATCTCAATAAATATATTAGATTATATAAAACAATTTACTTCACAAGTGCCATATGTTATAATGTTCTTATTATTATTACAAATATTCAAAATGTAAGTAATGTTCACACGCCAGACACAGTTTGCTATCTTACAGGTGCTTGTATTTGTCACACGCATCCAGAAGCTTGGATTGGGTGCCTGGTTCCTTGTTGCTATGGCCTGCATCCGCTACCCAGTGAAACTCAGCTTCCGGAAACGCCTAAAAAAGCAACAACAATAACACCTTAATCCATTAAAAACTTGCATTGAATTCATGCTCTGCAATTGAGCCATGTTCTTGAAAAACTGGTCTTAATACATGTGCGTAGTGACATTTCAGATTGGGACAACACTTTCAGCTTTTATGGAATTTTTCGTTTAAAGCAAGTCTCTTCTAAACAACAATCGAGTTAAGGCGGAAAGTGTCGTCCCTGATTAACCTGTGAGGGCTGTACAAGCTAATCTGGGACGACTTTTTCACACATGATGATACATTAAGCCCAGTTTTCCAAGAATGCGGCTTAATTGAAAGGTCACAAATGTGTTGCCTTCTCAGGGAGCATTCTGTCTGTACAGTACTGTACAGACTAATCTGGGACAAATACCTAAAGACACCAAGCACTATCATTGAAACGGACTCAAAAGGGTTGAGAGGAAGGCTCAAAGGCTTTGTTACTTTGTTCATTTATTTATTTTGCCATATAACAATGATTACAATAGACCTTGACATTTTGTAGAACAAGAGTTTTTATAATCCAAGATATTTTTTAAGTCCCTCCATTCTCAGTTAATTTATAGCCTGGGCTTGTATTCACAACGCAATTCTTAGACTTAAATCCAAGAATAAAGAATATTCTTTAAAAGTGGAATATTTAATAATTGCTTTAATTTTGAATCAAAATTGGATTAAACCACCTCTATCTGAATCATAAATTCATGCATAACATTTTGTTACTTACATTATCACCAGTAGAAGCATGTATAAAGTCAAAAGCTGGATGTATTTTTCTTGGTTCAAAGTCTTTTCTTTATTTTTAAGTCTAAGAATGGGTTGGTCAATACGGGCCCTGGGAAAGCAGATTCCAATGTTTGACCTTTAAGATCTAGATTGACTTGTTTTTTGGCCTAAGGACTTGGTTTATGTACATTTCATACTTTCTTATTTTAAAAGTTTGCCAAGTCATTCACAGTCCACTCCATTTACAGCATAAGTTTGAACAATTAAGTGCAACAAAATGAGGCAACTAGTGAATGAAAAAAAAACACAAAAAGGCTACAATTATACTAGTTAAGTTACGTAAAGCACCCAAAAATAAACTGTCTTAAAATATTAAGGAAATATCTAAATTGTTCCCAATTCTCAATAAAATATAAATAAACAAAGTGAAACTTCAGCTGCACCAGCAAAAGACATCTTATTATAGAGTGTGGTCCTTTATTAATTGCAAGAACCAATTGCAAAAAATACAATACACAAATACACAATAAATAGGTAAACAAGAGATGTGTTTGTCAGACACACAATGCCCCCTACCGCGCCGCTTTGATTTTTTTTCCTTTGACCTTGAAGGATGGCCTTGACCTTTTACCACTCAAAATGTGTAGCTCCATGAGATACACATGCATGCCAAATATCAAGTTGCTATGATCAATATTGCAAAAGTTATGACCATTTTTCGAAACCTAAATTCAAGTGTGACTGAATTTCAGAAGGACAGACAGACAGACGGACGGACAGAGGGATGGACAGACGGACGGACAGTGCGATCACTTTATGCCACCCTACCGGGGGCATAAAAATAATTTAAATTTGGATCATCACCTTCAATGGAGCCGCGTTCTGGAAAAACTAGGCTCACTGCATGTGTGTAAAGTGTCGTCCCAGATTAGCCTGTGCAGTCTTGGACGACACTTTACGCCTAAACTTGATTTTCGCTAAGAAGAGACTTCTTAAACAACAAGAGCACCGTCTAGCGGATGCCAATGCTCGGTTGTGGGTGCTTGGATTTAGTTTTTTTTACCTTTAACCTTAAAGGTCGTCATTGACCTTGACGTTTTCACCACTGAAAATGTTCAGGTCAATGAGATACACATGAAAAAAAAGAAAAAAAAAAGAAGGTTTTTTGACCTTTGAAACTGAAGGATGATCTTGACCTTGACCTTTCACCACTCAAAATGTGCAGCTTCATGAGATACACATGCATGCCAAATATCAAGTTGCTATCTTCAATATTGCAAAAGTTATGGCCAATGTTAAAGTTTTCAGACGCCGACTACGACCACGACGCGGATGACGAGAGGGCTATGACAATACCTCGGGTTTTCTTCGAAAACAGCCGAGCTAAAAAACATTAAGGCAGAAATAGGCATCCCTTATTAGACTGTGCACATGCATTAGACCAGGTTTCCCAGAGGGCAGCTCAATGGGTCCAAGCAGACGTACCTTGTGTAGATCCCAGGCTGTGACTGCCGGGCAGACCATGTCATAGCGACCCTGAACGATGGTGGTGGGAATGTGGCGTATTTTGTCTACGTTGTCCAATATCCAGCCTTCCTTCTCAAACCAGCCTCCATTCACAAAGTAGTGGCTTAAAAAGTATAAGACATTTTTTTCGTAAAGGGTTTCTTGTTGTTAAAGAAGTCTCTTCTTAGCGAAAATCAAGTTTAGGCGTAAAGTGCCTTTATTCACAGATACTAGTAAACAAAATGACAATTTTCAAAGCCATTGTAATTGTCACACATTCCAAAAAGTAAGCATACATTATATTCAAACAATCAAGATGACACTCTTGATGAACATTTAACTTTCATATGTATGGAAATAGAGCTCTTAAGTGTAGAAATAAAGCGTTTTGAAGTTTTAATATTCATTAAACTGATATGATTAGAATTTTCTGTTGTTCTTTTATGTTTTATCAATAACTATTAAAATGTATTAAATCAAACAATATTGCCAATTTTCTAATTTAAAGTTAATTGACACTAATTAACCCAATTTGTTGGATAAAAAACATATTCCCAAATTGGTATGAAAAAGTCCTGGTAACTTTTTCAACAACCCATTCTTAGATTTAAAAATAAAGAATAAACTTATTACCAAAGAAATGCTTCCAGGGTTTAATGTTCTACAATGAAGAATAATGTAGATAGAGGTGGTTAATGCTTCAAAGTTAAAGTTTTACTAAAAATTAAAGCAGTTCTGAAACACTCTAGTTTAAAGAATATACAGTCTACTCTCGTTATCTCGACATCGCATATCTCGATTTTCTCGATATGTCGAGGTAAGCTCAATGTCCCAACTTTTTTCCTTCTTTATCTTTATTAATAAACATTGCATATCTCGATTTTCGTTATCTCGAATAATTCGATATCTCGATATAATTTTTTTTTTCGAGTCCCGATTTTACATGTATTTACTGTGGTTTTATCTCGAAGTGCAAATAACTGTCCCAGAGTCGGCAAAGGTGAGAATTTTTTTCTTTGATACTTCACCGTCCCGCTTCGCCCGGCGACCACACGTGTCTAATCTTGTTAGCCATTAACACTTGAGTAGGGCCTGTCACTTCAACTGCAATTAATACACAGCCTGCCGAAAGGCCGAAAGACTTTATTGTTTTTACAAACAACATTCCAAAATGCATTGAGTTATATTTTTGCGTATATAAACTGTTGCAAATTTGAAAGATAATTATGAGTTGTCGGTCGAGCAAACCAGAGAAGGACCCGATATTCAACCTGGGGGGATATCTGGATCGGCCAAGAGGGGGACTAAGGGGAAGCTTGAAGTTAAGTCGTTCAAGGAAAAGTACGAAGCCATCATAGAAGTCGAGAAACGTCTCCAGACCAAGAAGAAGATAGCAGAAGAGTTTGGCATCCCGCAAAATACGCTCTCAACGTGGATAAAAAAAAGGACGAGATTAAGGTGAAATCCCTGTACTAATAATCAAATGAACTTTGCATTTCAAACTACAAAATGTACATGTTCAGTTCAGTATTTTTTTAAATCAAAGAATCGCAAGAAACGCGCATTGAATCGCATACAGTAATTATTACGCGTTGTGAGTATTATGCCACACGGTGACGGCTTTAGTGAGACCACTTAGCAGGTATTAAGATGTTAAAAACAAGGTAAATTTTTGTCTCATTTTTTCTTTGAAAACGCCTAATCGGATATCTCGAGCTCTCATTATCTCGATATTTTTTTCTTGTTCCCGCCGACTTCGAGATAACGAGAGTAGACTGTACTTTATTCTTAGACTAAAGTCTGAGAATTGGTTGATGAATACAGGCTTTGCATTTCTACTGGGAATATTTACCACTCAATCCTGGCAAACTGCAGAGCCCAAGTGTCTTCATCAGCATGTTTTAGTAGCTCGGGGTCGACGTGCAGCCTGGACGTGGCCATCTCCCACGTGCTCCATGCTTTGGCACACTCCGTCCTCACCTTCTCGTCCTCACCGGTCAGCCGGCGATGGTACGCACCCATCAGGTCACCCCTCTCAACCTGAAGGACATAGGTGGTGACCAAACAACAGATTCATGAGCCTCGCTCTGGGAAAACAGGGCTTAATGCATGTGCATAGTGTTGTCCTAGATTAGCCTGTGAAGTCCGAAAAGGCTAATCAGGGAGGACGTTTCTTAGCGAAACAACAGTTTAAGTTAAATTAAAGCGAAATCAAAGACGTACAAAAAAAAGGTGATATTCCAGTGACATATTGGGTGTAGGACAGCAAAATAAAGTACATTGTTCTCAGACATTTAACCTTAACTTTTAAATTATGAATTTTCATTTAACATCAAGAACCATTTCAATTTTTATTGCATTTCATTGCATTTTGAGACCATCTATGAGATTTAACTAGAGATGCCAATTGAGATTGAATTTAAATCAGCCTTGCTCTGGGAAAACTGGGCCAATCAGGGAAAATAGTTTACGAACATGAAGTAAGCCGGATTTTTCCCAGAGCGCAGCACAAATATAACTTTGGTTTTTTGCGTGTAACATCCTTATAAGCATGGTACCTGCACAGCAAAATATACCCTAAAAAGCCAGTTATAAAAACTGGATGATTTATAGAGAATAACGGGTTACTGCCCTATCGTTGCATAAATCAGGTGAGGCTTAGAATAAAATAAAAGCGAGGCTTGCTGATTTGTTTTAATCATACATCTATGTCCCCATTAAAAAAATAATAATGAGACATAATCACAAGTAGGCTGAATTTTTAGCGGGAATTAATATAATGTTTGACAGACTCTGCAACACCTGTCAGACAGTCAGGCAAAGACTACAGCGTCTGATAGCAACCCCATGTTTGTCACAATGTCTAACAAGAAATGTTACATGTTTACAGGTAACACGCATGCTGATCTGACAAACTGACGAACGTCTGACATCATTTAAACCTGACTAGCCAATATATACGGGTGATAGAGGTTTTAAGCAGTCTGGTGTAGAAGACATAAGCCATTCCTACCTCTGGGATCGGCTTCACGTATTCATCCATGGCATCTGGGAAGCAATAGCTGGTCCCTTCTTGATAAAAAAATAGCAACTCCTTCCTGAAAATAGCAGCATCCCAGTGAGTGTCTTAAAGGCAGCTTAATAGCCTTCAAGAACAAGAATGTTAGTCACATGTTGAGTATTAACTTCAGTTCACTACTATTATTTTTAACTTTTTTATTTAAATATTTAAATATAAATACCAGCTACACGTCAATTGACATTTAGGACTTTAGTTATTTTTATACTAGCTGCACCTTGCATATGTTTGACCTTTGACCTTGAGTTTGACCTTGTCCTTTGCCCAAGGGGTACCGGACTTGGGAGTGCCACAACAACACAAACTGCTGAACATTTTTGGTAAATTATTTATAAAATTGCATGATGAATGTACAGTATGAACAAGCTGTGAAATGAACACAGTTAACCCTTTGCATGCTGGGAAATTTGTCGTCTGCTAAAATGTTGTCTGCTGATTTTCTAAAATTAGCATTTTTTTCTCTTTTTTTTTCAAAGAATACTATCAGAATAGCAAACAGTTTGGATCCTGATGAGACGCCACGTTCTGTGGTGTCTCATCTGGATCCAAACTGTTTGCAAAGGCCTTCAAAATTCGGTTCCAGCACTGAAAGAGTTAAACCATGAAGTGTGGCCTTGACCTTTAAGGCAAGGACATGGGTGTTACGCTGCCTTTTCATGATGTAGATGTGTGGTAAGTTATTTTAAAATTGGAAAAATTAATGGTATAGTTGCAGTCTAGAAAAGTTGTTTTATGGCAAAATTTGACTTTTGACAACCGGGTAAGTGTGACCTTGATCTTGAGGTAGAAAGATGGGTTTACACGGGACATGCCGTCTCCTCAGTGGTCATTTGTGGCAAGGAATTTTTAAATTGAATGATGAATGAAAAAGTTACAGTCCAGATAAGCTGTTAAATTTGACCTTTGACATCTTAGTGTGACCTTGACCTTTGAGGTAGAGACAGACCAGGCAGTAGAGGTCACCTACACCAATATATATTCAAATCTTTTCCCTGTGGCATAGTAGTATGGTGTTCGCCTAGTGACCCAGTGGTCACGGGTTCCATCAACACCGTGGGAGTGTTATTTAGATCTCCTCCATAGACACCAAGTACTGGTTCTACCCAAGAAACGGACTCAAGAGTGTTTCAATAAGCCTTCAGCTTTCGATGCAATCGAGCTAAAATAAATAGGTTAAAACCTATACCAAATCTTGCCAAGATCAAAATCACCATGCACTTTTTTCGTGCTAAGGTGAGTTGAACAATACAAAAAGAAAACATCTACAAGAGTGCCATACCTTCTGAGTGTGAAGATGCCCCTCAGTATCAACGCTTTGACCCTGTCCGGATGCTTCTCGGCGTATGTCAGGGCCAGGGTGGAACCCCAACTGCCTCCAAACACGACCCACTTCTCAATGGCCAGCTCCTCCCTCAGTCTCTCAATGTCGGCTACCAGGTGCCATGTCGTGTTGTCCTGAAACACAGGCTCTAAGTGGGTATTTAAGACAATTTCTTGGTTAACAAGGCTTGTCACCATAGAATGACATACAATGTATGCCCCCCTTTTCCACATTTTTCGAAACCTAAATGCAAAACCTAAACGCAAAGTGTGACGGAATTTCAGACTGACAGACGGACGGACAGACGGAGAGTGCGATCACTATAGTGCATTATGAAAATCCAGTTAAGATGGAAATTGTCGTCCCTGATAAGCCTGTGCGAACTGCACAGGCTCATCATGGATGACACTTTACGCACATGCATCTAACCCCATTTTCTCAGAGCCTTTCCCAAATATTGTATAACCCACTTGATTATCAGTCGTGTAATCCTCTAAAAAGACAGAATGTAGTTGTTGTTAGTTTAAAGGTTGCATTATAGCTGAGTTTGGTGTTTAATATTTTAACAACAACTCTGCAACTTAAGATTCAGTGATATGGTCACAGATAGTGTTGGCCTGTTATCAGTCAATGGAAAAAATTCTTTCTTACAACTATATAATTATATACACCATTATGACGGACAGAAACAGGCATTTCTTACTATAATTGCAGTAAATCCCCAGCTTTTTGTAAAATTTTCACAAACAAACAATCAATAAATGAAATGTTTGGTAGACACTGGTTAAGTGCTGATATGACATTTTTGTACCCTTGTACCCTTGAGTCACCTCTGTTATTTTAAACCTATTTATTTTAGATTGATTGCATCGAAAGCCTTAGGCTTATTGAAACGCTCTTCGAGTCCCTTTCCCTGGGTAGAACCAGTACTTGGTGTCTTTGAGGGAAATGTGAAGAAAGCTCTCACATTGGTGATCGAACCCATGAACTCCCGATCACTATGAGGATATATCCATTACGCCACGACAACACTTGGTTACCTTGAGTTCGGCTGCAGGCGTTGACTTGCCCGCCCCCCGCTGGTCCATGAGTATGATCCTGTACACGGCCGGGTCAAAGAATGTCCTGTCTCTGGGAGATGTACCCCCGCCTGGGCCGCCATGTCTGTGAGTAAACAACATGGCAGTGTTAGTCTTGGAAACAACAAGATGGCAGTGTTAGTCTTAGAAAGAACAAGATACTATGTCAGTGCCCCAGCTAGAATTTGAAAAGGGAAGGGTGCTCTTTTTGTCAAAAGGGCACTTTAGCACATGCAGGCACATTATCCCTGAGACATATTTTCAAAATGTCATAAGTTATATATTTTCTACTAGATGTATTTTCATTTAAAACATTGTTTCCATAATTATTTAAACTAGTTTTACTGTGTAAACTTGATAATTTATTGAAACTAGTAATAAAATGTACAGTACAATAATGTGATCAGATCAAAAAAGGGCATGGCAGGGTCAGAGGTGGCAGGGTGGGTACTAAGGGCGAC
Organism: Dreissena rostriformis; assembly: GCA_007657795.1. Taxonomy (NCBI): domain Eukaryota; kingdom Metazoa; phylum Mollusca; class Bivalvia; order Myida; family Dreissenidae; genus Dreissena; species Dreissena rostriformis. Next base: position 100,595 of record VMBQ01002691.1, read on the forward strand.
AGGGTGCTGCGCCCTTTGATTTAGGCCTAGCTGGAGAACAGCTACCTTCAATAAACCCTGATGCCCCCATGGAAGCCTTTTCAGTATTTATTCATTGGCCCATTTGAATACGTCTTACTTAAGAAATAGAAAACCTCACTGAGGGCCCTATGACAGCATAGTGACAAGCCAGGCAGACACTATTCGGGGCTGCCTGGCTGGTCACTATTCTGCCATTGGGCCAGAAGTGAGGTTTTCTATTTCATATAGTATACCAAACATTATTTAGCAAATATATGTCAATTGAAATAAACAAATTCCACCAATATGTAACCATTTACTAACATTGAATATAGCTGTTAAACTGATTATTATTAAGTTTTTGGGCAATGAAACGGTAACCGAAACATATTTGCATAGTGAAACTTGCACAACATTCTAGCTGGCACTATTAGCGGGCGCTATAAAGAATAGTGCCCGCTGGCAAAGTGCGAAATTGATGTGAGGTATGCTATTTAAAATTAAGTCAATGTCAAGCTCAAAATGAGGACAGTAGACAAGAGTGTGCTGAGAGTTGAATGGAAGTTTCAATGCTTTTGAGTCAGTAGTATTGATGTTAATTGAATGGTAATTTGGGTTTATCAAGAATTTTGACTTTCTGAATAAGCACAAAAGTAGGTCAAGGTCAAGATCAAAATAAGTAGGAAGTATTATTCATTTTAGACACAACACTTCCTTTTGGATTGATCAAGACTTTGGACCTTCCTTATAAGTCTAACAAGCAAATTCGTTGAATTGATATCCCCCGCCAAATAAAATTTGTTTATGGATGGGTGTAGAACTAAAAGAAATGGTATAAGTGAAGGGTTGTGCCTTTTGTCAATTTTTTTTTAACTCATTTGTACCTGTGATGGGTTTTCGCTTATCTATATATACACTCACACCAAGTATACTCATACCAAGTTTCAATGAAATTCGCCAAAGCACTTGCAAGATATGGCTCCGAACAGCTGTAAGCTTATAGTTAAAAGTATTTTTCAAGATACAAAGGGCCATAACTCCGTTATTATCCCCACACTTTTTGAAAAAAAGGTGGGGATATTGTGGTGATCTCCGCCGTCCGTCTGTCCGTCCATCCGTCCTGGCCAATATCTCCTCCTACACTATTAGCACTAGAACCTTGAAACTTACACACATGGTAGCTATGAGCATATGTGCGACCCTGCACTATTTGGAATTTTGATCTGACCCCTGGGTCAAAAGTTATAGGGGTTGGGGTGGGGCCGCGTCAGAAATTATCACTCATTTTTTTAGGTTATTTTACATTTACTTCTTTATTTCTACACCGATTCACTTCAAATTGATACAAGACCTCTCTTATGACAATACGGTCAATCTCAACCATGCATGGCCCCATTCCCAACCCTGGGGCGCCCCGCCAACATAGGCCACACCCACCAAAAATTTCCATTTACTATAATTT